>PNEQ01000988.1:32204-42665 GCA_003012365.1 Medauroidea extradentata | reverse complement strand
TTGTAATATTGGTTAACAGCACGCGTTCCTCCGCCCTTTAGCAAGCCAGTTCTATAAATAAAACAGCTGTCAACTGTGTTAATGTAGGTGGGGCGACAAGGTTGGGCAAGATAATGTGTTTTGATAAGAAATGCATGACTCGCATGTAAACTTTTTTTAATTTTAATCATTGAAAGTAGGCTGCATCTTAGACTCGATGGCGTCTTAGATTCGAGTGAATATGGTATTTTATCCCATAGTCTGATAAGATGGTCATTTTCGTAATTTTTGAAGCAGCCAGTACCGTGTCAGTGGAAGTGATGGGGTGGTATGTTGGCCTTTCAAAAAAAAAAAAAAAAAAAAAAAAAAGCGCCTTGAAATACTGGTCCTTATTTTCGTTTGTTAAGAATGCAATTTTACAGCGACTGCCGTATTTACTCGCATAATGGCCGCATCCTTGTTTTGAAATAATTAAAATGGTATTAAAAAATCCGCATAAAGGCCGCACCAGTATTTCTCAGTAGGCTACGCTGCCTTGGCCACCCCTGAACAACACAAAAACAGGGTTCAAAGCTCCCATTACTGTCAACAAGGCTATGACCTTGGGGGGCATTGCCATCTGTGCCCGCTAAGGGTTTGAAAGGGGAGGGGGAGAGGAAGGTCACGGGATGATGCGGAAACAATGGTAAACGCAGCGGACCAGTGGACCTGCAGTCACATCTACCGTCTCTGTTTCACACTCCACTTGGGTGGTCACGGAATGGGGGAAGGGACGTGAGGTAGTGGTGGTGAGAACGGAATGTGACGCAGCAGATGATGACTCACTGCGCTCTTGCCAGCTAGTCAGCTTGGAATACAACCCGGCGCTGGCGCCCCGGCCGGCAGCCGGCACGTGGCACTACATGTGCACGTAAACACATGTTAAGCCAGCTGGTCATCGGCAAATCACAGGAATATTCTTAATATTTCTACGCAATATTAATTAATGTTAACAAGTCAGTCCTGTTAACAAATGCAAATGCAACTTTTTTCCCCCCACATAATTTTTTTTCAATTTTTTTTTAAATCACCTCATTATGGCCGCACCCCATTTTTTTGGGGCAAAAGTTTGGTCAAATATGTGCGGCCATTATGCGAGTAAATACGGTATTTGTTGCTATTTGGTTTGAGGCGATCACGCCACGCAGCAGCAGCAGCAGCCGCCGGCCATACCGTGCCAAGACACTGCGGCAGAGTGACTGAGTTTTGGACAATACTGCGGCGGCCGAGTTACGTCCTCCGCAAACTTACTTTATGTGTTGATTGCGAAGGGCACAAGCCAACATTTGTAAATAATACATGATTGAATTAATACAAAACGTTAATATTCCCAGTTGTAACAAGTTGATGCAATTTTAGGGCACTTTTTTTGTTTTGGAGGGTCAAAATCGACCAAACTCGTTGACAGCGAGGTCTCCGCAATAGCGAGGTTCGAACCAGGAACCGTAACACCTCGTTATAACGGGACTCTACTGTATTTCATTTATTAATTATTATTATTTATTAATTTATTGCAAAAATATGACACAAAATTGGCAAAAAAAAAAACCCCATTTCTGTTGATCTGATTGCTACCAAACTTAACGGTATCACCCGCAGGGCTAATTTGAAGATCGCCTGCAAATTTCAACAAAATCGCTTTAGCCGTTTTGGAGTCCGTAGGTAACATACACACAAAGATTTTTATATATATGAAGAATAATTAGAAAACAAAATACATAGTGACATTATTTGATTAAAGATGCATAACGTGTAACTATATTTTTTTTTTTAGGTGCTGATACACAAATACTAATACCAACATGATTTTTTTTACCACTTATCATTGGTTTGTTCCTTGTATATGTTCGCTTTTGTTCAAAACAGAAAAGGAAATTTGACGACTAAAAGGGAGGAAAGGGTCAAAATGGGATTTCTGTTAGCCTCAACAATTTATTAACCCGACAACATAAGATATTTTTGTTCTAATATATGTATAATATAGCGCGTACATAACAAATTGTACTATTTCTTCATGTCAAACCCCTACAATGGTAAAAAAATTGTGGGAAAAATAAAGAAAATTTAAAGACTGATTGAACGTGCTATATATGCTTCCCAGCAGTTGCATTCTGAATTTCCCCCCCCCCCCCATTTTTTTCCGACAAACCGGCGCTGATACGAAAATGTGTTTTTAGTGAGCCTGATGTCTTAACAATAGCATTGCCTTCTAGTCTGAAGTTCTTTTAGTACACTGGCACAATAGGCACATGTGGAATAGTTTTGTAAAAAAAAATTGTGTTTACAAACATACTTCAGCAAATTTGAAGCACACGGCAGACAGCACCCGTAACAAAAAATTTGAAGAGGTGAAAATCTGAAATGACTACACATGTAGCTAAAATCTGAGATGATGTAAAATAATTATTGACTTAGTCAAGAAAATTGTTTTAACTTCACAATATCATTATGTAAACAAATTTGATGCTGAAATTACTGGACAAGAAACTGTGCATATATTTCATAAATATGTACAATTCAGAAAGAAAACCTAAAAATACCTTATTATAACATTGGTTTTCAGGACTTTAAAACCAAAATATATTTTACACTTTTATGGTTTTATTTCAAAATTTTGTCATGTACAGAACAAATATATTTCTTAATGTTACAAATTCAACATAATAAGGAACAGTTATTGCACTTAAAATTGTCAATTTTTTAATAATTACAATTAACAAATAAATTATCTATTAAAACATAACTAACCTAGCATCAGATTGTTCTGTTTCTGAAACAAAATGCCAACCAACATTTCTGAAAGTGAAACATTTGCACAATGAAGCATAAAAACTGTCAAGATAAATTACCATTTCCACCCTTCTGGATCAATGACAGCCAACTCTATGCTCACTGGCCCGCCAAAAGCTGAAGTATTTACACTATATTCCATTGTTATTTACACTGACAATAAAAATATTTAAATAGTAATTTTATACTTGGCAATGTTTCTTTTCTAAATCTTGTGGAGACAGTACTGAAACTTCAAGAGGAAAATTAAATGAGAATATGCTTCAAATAAATGTTTTATAAAACAACTCTCCATTATAATACTATAAGAAGTTACATAAATGTTTAGCTCATAAAATGTAGTCATAGTGAAAGTTATTTATCATGGCACATGACATGATTTGGTTCAACTTTTTGGCCATAACTCCAAAAAAGTTGGCTGCCGCTGGTCTAGATCATAAAAAGTTATTTTATCCTAACTGCTTTGTAACATTTTAGAATTTACGTCCTCACCAAAATGCCTCTGTAGTTACAAACAACATGCCAACATTATTTTAAGCTGTACCGAATATTTCTTTATGCATTCTTAAAATTGTACTAATATGAAACGTATCTCTAACGTAACCTCTCTTCATAACTAAAGACAATTTGACAAATGTACATGAAGAGAACTGTTTAACTTTAAACTTACGTTTTCTTTTCTTATTACAACTAACAAACATGTCACAGAACAGCTAAATTTAGTTTCATGAAAACAGTGAATCTTATAATTCAATGAAACTGGACCAGTAAAGTTAAGCCTTGGTATTAAGCAGTCAACAAAAACATAAGCTGTGTGAGCAGATCACTTCAAGCGACAGTTGCATCACCAACTAAGACACTTTTGATTAAACGTGCATGAGTTTGCCCAATGCTTAGAATATATCAGTTGCTGCAGAATTAGATTACGATGTTAAAAATACACCCATAACATAAAACAAAAAACAAACAAACAGAATAGTACATCGAACTGGCCATTACTTACTTCTTACAGTTTATTTCTAACTGGTTGTATGTTACCAAAGATGAAATTGGAGATTCCGGAAAACTAATTCTATAGAACTCTCAAACACAAGACCAGTAATTTTTTGCTTTCGGGAGCTGCTATAAAAACAATATAATTAAAATTACTCCTACTAACTATTGTAGGCCATATACACACAATCCTGTATAATGTTTGTGCAACTATATCAGCGTGGTCTAATTGCACGGGGCCATTTTCTTTGGCCCACTACAGTACGGTATTAATAATAATTTACTTTGATACAAGTTTTTTTAGAAATTCTCATGATTTATCTATGGTTAGTTAATTTTGAAATGTCTAATACTTTTTACTACACAATGATAATGAAGAGTAATGTAAAATGTTTAAAATGGTTTGTTCATGTTGAAATTTCTATAATATTTATGTAAATATGTATCCACATTTGTGAGTTAGTGTTTTGAAATAATACATTTCTTGTATACAATGAATGTACCTTAAGAATAAATTTTCTAGCCAGCAACGTATCAAGAATATAACTCTGACCTGCAACTGAAAAATAGTTGGAACACAATAAGCTAAACAGTAAAATGTATACTTTATTTATATAAATTTGCTGTTTTAGTTTAAAAAGGATCCAAATTAACATACATGACTAGGCCTATAGCATATCTGCATTAAAACAAATATACCACATATAATTCGATGCATTGATAATGTGACGAAGTATGGGGAAGTCTTAAAAAAAATGTACGGGAACTCCTGTCTAGTGCAGATTTGGTAATGTGGAAAAAACAACACAACTGATCATTAGGGGGATTTGCAGCACCTACTGTTAACATTTCACACTTTTACATTATTTTGAAATTTCTAATTTCTTCAAAGCAGAATAGAGATTCAATGCACAAAATGAAAAACTAAGAAATACTGAATGTAAGTGTTCCATGTATACACTGACACTTAAAAATACCACTTTTCAGGCCTTCCCTGTATTACATTAAAGCATTAAATTCTGCACTCCCAGCCAGAAAACAAGAGATAATACAAAATCTTTAACGTAACAGATACACACACATTATCTCTTATACCACCATAAATTATGGTAGTAGCAACACAGGAAGTACCTACGCTGCCACAATTATGAAACTACTGTATGCATGATATATCAGTCAAACAGATTGTAACCTTTTCCATTCAATAATTCAAAGCTGCACTAATCACGTACTAAACCACAAATTGGTTTGTTATTATCTTAACTCTCAGCCAAACAGCTGATCCTCAAGCTTCTTATCCTTAATGTGGCTAGTTCACCACAGAACGCATTCAATCATACCTATATTCAATCTTCCTGCAGTTCTAGAGAGTGTACGATGAAAATGCTTGGTGGGAACTGGAGTTACCTTCATTGTGCATTACATTTATGAAATTATCACTCTGAGAATGAGAGAAACACCAACATATTTTCACTCAAAACTATTCTGCCACTTCTGTATATATACTTGAAAAAATTTTCAGTTAAGTTTTCCAACAAAAATAAACTATTATATCCTGAGCCCAATATTTTTCACTAAGCATAACACTTTTGTTTCTCCCTCGTAATGAAACTAGTGATTTACATCTCAATTTAACATCCCTAATTGTTCCGTCAACTGCCAAAACTCTGGCATTGTTAATTTACTATCACATTTCCCACATAGCAACCAAAGAACAACCTAAAAACAAATATACAAAACAAGACAATGTCACAGTGATAATCACAGGTGTGCACTGCAGTGACGGTGGTAAACATGAAGACACTGATCGCGGACTGACAGCACACGAGTGAGAAAGATGCTCATATGCTTGAAATAGGCTATTATATTTTTATCATATTTACTTATGAAGGGCTGACGGAAAACAATTTTTTTTGTAATGAAGGGTTGATGATTTTAAATGCAAACAAACTTCTGCAATCTTTACATCTAACTATGAATGTCAGTTCGTACAGTAAAAAAAATGACATTAGATGTTACTCCAGTGTGACAGCCAACTACCATTGTAAAATTATGAACTCCTTCTTAAAAGCTTTTTTTTTTCACATGTCAGGGCTCCACATAAACAGTGAACATTAAATACCAGAAGTTACCACGGCCTATTGAAACACCTCATGTGACTGCTGACTGCTGGTCATGAAAGCTATGCAAAGGTCACGTGATACTCCAATATGGGGTCCACACTGATAACCTTGCCTTGATACAAATAATAATTTTAAAGAAAGCTATGTACCCACAAACATAGACATTGTGCCCACTCAAGATTTCCATTTTTAACCACTGCTTGCAGTTTTATGAAACAGAATTGTATAATGTGTCACACATGCATAAAAATACATTTTGTATTTCACGAAAGGCCTAAATAATGTGAATTCGAAAATAAAACACTAATCAAACCAATAACTGTGCACAAAATTAATTCAAATAAAATAAAAGTAAAGCAGCAATGTTAATTACAACTACACTTGAGTGCACCAATTCAGCAAAAAGATATTTTACACTAATAACAAATAGGTAACACAAGAACATTTCTCAAACTGTAGATTGTGTTGAAGATACCTACTAGAAGTGTCTATTTTTTACTATGACACCTCACAATTTAATTTCTGCTAAATCTTTATGCTACACATAATCTTTTAAAATATTAACAGCTAACATTTACATGGACACCATTCAGTCATGATTTTAAACTGATCTAAAGGCACAAGCAGAGTAACAGTGTAAAAATCGCACATTAGTTACAACAAGCATGTACAAATCCACATATGAACATACTTACATCAACAACCTAGTAACAAAAAACATATAAATTATCTAACGTCTGCAAATTAAAAATTACATTTACACATAGTACACACAATGTTTCAGCTTCACTCTTAAAAAGAACCTTTGGTAAACATAATAAAATATTTTTGTGCAATTGTAGCTGTAAAATATACAACAGTTATAAAATTCAGAAAGGCACAACATATTTTTTTTAACAAACAGTGTGAATGTGGAATGTAACAATATAGATGACATGAAAGAGTAAAAGCTCCAAAAAGCACAATTATATAGGGGTTTGACAGTGTCAGTATGGCCCCAGCAAACCACGACTTTCAAGAGATTCTTTAAGAGTATTAAAAAACTGAACCTGGTCTTCAGGTTTAAGACTGTACACGTTCTGCAGCAGCTTCTGGGGAGAAGACACGTGAATGAAACTGGTAATGTAGACGTTGACAAATGTTGCCATCAAGAATTGACAGTCAAAACGATCAACTATACCTCCATGGCCTGGGATGACATCGCCAAAGTCCTTTATCTTGAATGCCCTTTTGAAGCCACTGGCAAAGAATCCTCCAAATGGACCAATGACAGAACTAAACATGGACATGGCAAGTGAATGCAGGAGGAATGGATACAATCTGACAGACTTTATGCCAAAAAACCAGCTAGGCAGTAAATATTCCTGCAGCTGGAACAGTGGCGATGGCTCGCAATCCAGCGTCATCTGCTCCAGTGTTTCATTATACTCAATCGGACAGATGAAAAACTTGTACTGACACATAAGGTAAGACATCACCAATCCAAAAATGATGGTCGAGATTCCTCCTCCAATGAACCCTTCCCACGTCTTCTTAGGCGACAGTTTGATCAGTGGTGTTTTGCCGAAGAAAAAACCAAAAACATACGCCATCATGTCATTGCAAATGACCATGGAAACTGGAACAAGAAACCAAATAAGACCCTCAAATAAGTTTTGGATTATAAGGTAGCTCTCGGTCACAATGATAAACAGGGCCACATGGGTCCAGGCAAAGAGTGAAAACTGTTTCATGTAATATTTCTTCACTAGAGAGAGCACGAACCAGATGAAACCAATGAGGTACAAAAAAAATGAGATGAACCGGTGGTGGACCACCAGAAACTGAAGATAATTAACTCGGTTGATCAGCACACTGAAATAGTCTATCAAACTCTCTCCATAACAGAAATAGTTGGTGGTTAGCAGAAAATACCAGGACAAGGAGCGAAACCAGGGCAGGCCATGGATACGATACACAGTGTAACCAATGTCAATTATCTCCTGGTAGCACTTGACCTGTATTATCAAGGTCACCACCATCAGAGCAAGAGGCCCCTGGTAGATCACAAAACAAAAACCCGTGATCATGAGCACAGTGAAGATCCCGCGAATCACCCAATTCCTCCACCGTGAAGACAAATGCTGCAAGTACGGATCCAAGACCTTCGGAGTCTTGTTGGTTCCCTGTGGTACAGCTGTTGGGAAATTCATGTCTCCTTTCTCATCGGGTGATTTGTCTTCAGAGTCGCCATCGTCAAGTTTTGATTCACTTTCCGAATCCGGTGATTCGTCTTTGCTGTCGCTGAGTTTTCTCTTCCGTAATTCAGGCATTGTGAACTGAAGTACAAAAAATTAACTTACAAAATACGAGGGAAGTATGTGTTCTGTTCCAACAAACCTGCAAAGAGTTTAACCTTCCTGTTGATCAGAAGGTTTACTTCGCTGAGGAGATTCAATTTCAACTGTCACTGGACCATCGTTCTGTATGTTCACCTGCATATAAGCCCCAAACTTACCATCTGAAACAAAATCATTATTTAGTTACGTTCAAAATTTCCTGTTTTTGAGTGACAAATAAACAGAAAATTGCAAGGAATTATGTAAGGAAGATTATCATAATAATTTAAGCTTATGCTAATCAACAGTTGTTTTTAAAAAAATGCAAAAAAAACTTCTAATTAAACAATTTAAATATTATTACATAAATTTGTACTATGTGATTAGAAAGCTACGAGATCATTGAACAAAACTCAACTGTGAGAGAAAAAAAAATTAACACACAATTATGTGAAACATCAACATTTAATGCCACATAACTAACTACTGTAGTTTTAACATAAATTTAAATCAACCTTAAATGCAAACACTCAAAAGTGAAAAAAATTATGGAACAACAAAGTGTCCATAAACAACAAAAATTAAAAGAAGATAAAAGAAAGGCGCATAATGGAAAGTACTAAACTACTTTTCTTTAACATCTTAGTTTTATTTTTGCATATTGACGGAACAACTTTATCATTACTCAACAGCACCAGTACTACCAAAATGCAATGGTATTACTCCTAAAACTACATAATCATCCACTTTTTAAAACATAACTGATAAATGTTTTACAATTAATGTAAGGATAGAAAACAAACTTATAGAAATTAACCTCGTTCAGGACAGCGTACTGTGCCATAACAGACCAAGATAACAAAGAAGAATCTAATCTAGGATAAAATTAAATCAAAAGATTAATTTAACAATGAAAAGAATGTGCACTTACTATGGTTCTACAATTTAAAAATACAGAACATTATCATAAACATGATTTAGAAGCCTCTTAAAATGGCTAAAAAAAAAATTTTTTTTTAAAAATTGATTTAGGGTTTATTGCGGTAATATGAGGGAAACCTTGACATAAATGTGAAACTAAGGAGAACTTGAGTAAAATCTGAGAATTTCTCTTTTGCATTGTACAGTCAGGAAACTGAGATATCTCAGTTGAGGTGAAGTGTTACCATAATATTTGCGAGAAAAATAATTTCTCTTCATCCATTGACTTGCAAATGTAGCTAAAATGTGTACTGTTTTCAATTTACAATGCACAAAAACTTAACATGACAGCGATTTGATGATTTATATTTAGTGTTTCACATACTGTAAAGTTGAAAAAATGCAAAATAAAAGTAATAAAAATAGTATGTCGATTTTGTTTATAAAATGGTATCATAATAATTTTGTTTGAAAACAAATAAGCCATTAAAAACACAACATCTCTTTCGTGTAAAAATGTACAACGAATATAAATTATGTCGTAGATACTAGTGCAGTCTTTCCTTTACATCACGGTTATGTTCCTCCTCTAAAATATTACCAATATATTTTAAATAACATATTTTTCTTCCATATGGCATTCTAACCTCTATTTACGGCCACCATGATTTATTTGTAGCTCGAGAAAATCTTAAGGAAGGTCTAACGACATCTTAAGAATTCTTCATTAAACACTGAAAATTATACATACCGTACTCTGTTTGTAGACATTTCAAAATAACGAGTCAACTACAGCTGAATACTACAGAATTATTAGGTAATGTTTAAACAACTTGCCGCCAACTAGGGCAAGTGTTGCTTAAGGAAACTTAAATCTTTTGGAATTACGATATTATGTGCTTACAGAATTTGTAATTCCCCATTAAATTGTCTTTCTTCCACACTGAATGTTTGAAACACAAAGAACATGTTCACTAATATTTTTTCAATCACTGCCACCAATAATAATGCGAACTGAAAATGTCCTTAAACATATCCCTTTTGCTGAACGTTGGAAATAAAATTAACAATTTCAAAAACTTTTTTCCATTACTGACAAAATTATACAGGGTGTCATGTAATTCGCGGATACGGACACTGTAGCGGTGTTGTATGGTGAAAACGAAGCACAAAGTACACTTGGGTAAAAACTCGGTAGGAGTTCGGATTTCGAGAAAAACGGGCAAACAAAAACGGCTGCCACACACATGTAATGTCACAGGACGCAATAGCATCGTTCAGCAGATGAAACCACCTAT
>PNEQ01000988.1:0-31204 GCA_003012365.1 Medauroidea extradentata | reverse complement strand
GGTGGTTTCATCTGCTGAACGATGCTATTGCGTCCTGTGACATTACATGTGTGTGGCAGCCGTTTTTGTTTGCCCGTTTTTCTCGAAATCCGAACTCCTACCGAGTTTTTACCCAAGTGTACTTTGTGCTTCGTTTTCACCATACAACACCGCTACAGTGTCCGTATCCGCGAATTACATGACACCCTGTATATTAAGGAAATATTTTTTTGAAGATGAGACTATTTATCTCATAAAAACAGATGATACATGGCATTGCTGAATTTTATTTCAGTTTATCTTCAGATGAACAGAGATAACCGTCGGCAATTTCAGAGCTTGAATCACCTTGGTTCTTATCAAAATCACAGACAACCAGCACTCCATTAATTGCATTAATCACAAACACTGTAATGTTGCTTTCTTCACAAGTCTTCAGTGCTAACACTTCATATCTGTTACTAGCGGGTCGATTATGGATCTTTTTGTATAAGGCGTCTTAACTATTACGCGTCACATGCAAGATTTGCACCGTATGACGCTGAAAGAAAAAATTTATTACATTTCTCCTCGTCGTGCATACGGCATCTTAACTTTTATGCAAAATAACAATAAGTTGGTATGCCTGACGCCTAGAAACTCGTGTCACGTACAAGAGTTAAAGAATATTATATTTTATTTTTGCCAATGAGTAAATTACAAGGCTTCAGATCGTTAAATTTGTTCATAAACTGTAAAGTTTGCTCATGTTGCGATGTAAACTAAAAATATTACACTCTTAAAAAGAAAGGTAACTTAACCTGATAAATAAATAGGAATATTCCCATACATGTATGGATAATTGATGTATCTTTACATCAAACAAAAAAACCTCGCAAATATGTTGAAAAAAAAAAATTGTAAGACATACACAGATTAATTTTCACTACATAGACAATGGTTCAAAATAGATTGAAAATGCTTTAGCTGTAAGGTGTCGATAGCCTTGTGGTTAGTGTTATGGTCTGCAAGTTGGAAGATTTGTAGTTTGAGTGCTACTTCAGCCGAAAACGTTAACATTATTATTCATATTTTGTGTTTTATGTACAATAAATATAAAACAGATTTCTAAAATGCGAGTAAAGGAATTTTTTTTAATAATATGTGAATGTAAATTGCTTCCCTTCCACATAAGTCGAATTAACCAAAATTTTTGTGAGAGTGGATTTAAAAATAATAAGAAATATTTTTATTATGCAGTGTACAATTCCTTAGCAAGGTAATTCACTGGTGCACTTGTGATGGATGTCATAAAATATATTTCGAGCGAAATTCCTGAACCTCCTGCACCGTTTCTGCGTTTACTTTTCAATCTAAGAAATTAGTGTACTAATATGCTGAGGATGTGAAAATTATGCTTTATATATTGTTTTCTTTCTAATGTAAGCGTACCCATGAGATACTTAGCCGAACTGAGATCAACGAAAAACAACAACATTTACATATACTATTCATATTTTACTTAATTGAAATATATGTCAGTAACTTACATATTATATTTATTGTATGAGGAAATATTTGCGAAAAAGTCAGTGCAAGTTCTTATCTAGAATTTTTTTTTTTGAAAGTTGTTGGAAGGAATTTAAAATTTAAATAATTAAGTTTAAAAAAAATGCATTCTGTTTTTGATGTTAATAAATAGTGAATATTTTTCTCATTGAGGTCACAATAATACTTACTAACTTGTTTGTATATACTGCACTAGTATTCAAACAGGTATCTATAAAGTTTAAAAACTGCGGCGATTTCTGGAGAGGATATATCCTGTACACAACACAGCCGCCTGCTGACTGAATGCTCGAGTTAGCAGTAAATGTATGTGAATAATGTGTGGCAAAAAAGTTAATATGGATGCCATTTAGATTAAAAATAATTGTTATCATATGTACATTTTACACAGATCCCTATTAATAATGATAAAACTTTTGCTAAATTCCTTAAGTCGGATTCAATCCGGCATCTCTTATTTGAAACTTCTGTACATTAACCACTAATACGCGGCACACCAACAGTAGGTGAAGCATTTTTAAAGTATTTCAAAATTTACTATTACTAGTTTCTATATTTTATATAAAGGGAATAAATATTTCCCATTCAACTCAGGTCATAATACATTACTTTCAAGTAAATTGATATTTCTACAGCGTAGCAAAGTGATCATAACCTCTCCTAACCTCTCAGTGGTTAGTACACATGTGAGGCTACACAATCCTTCCCTGTTATCTATTCTAGTGTTTTCATACAAGTTTAAACACAAAATTACTTCCATCAGTTGTGAAACAACTACATTTAGTGAACCTATGTTCCTTTTACTGTGGGTTATGACGTAACAACTTAACTGAGGCACACATTTTTGAGCCGCCTTAGCTGAGACTGTGTTAAGGCTCTGTTTTCTTAAACTTGGCGTGTTATAATACATGGGTGGTCACATTTTGCTGTCAGACGTCTTACCTAAGTCACGTTCGTGTTATGACGGGACAAAGAGATCCGTAATCAACCTGCAGGTGCGTCCCATTGAACAATGCATGTGCACACACATGAACATACGTTGTAATCATGCATACAGATGTGCACACACCCAAACATGTGCATATAGATATACACACGAACACACACTCACTCCTGTGGGTCTCCATTTTACCAGTAAATTCCACAAGTACAAAATCAGCATTATTTAACTGAAAGGGAATTATTGATGGCCCAGTTCAAGACTGCAACAACTCAAAAGATGGCTTTTTTGTTTTCGTTATTTTGTACTAAGCATGGTCAATTTTAATATCTGTCAACTGTTAATTATGTATGTCTAGAACCAAAAAAATAACTACATTTATAGTTTGAGACATAAGTTATGAGGCGTATTAGCCAGTAAGAAAATTTATGATCTGCTCCCTGATCTGAATATTCTGTCTGACAAAACAAACTAACTAATCTAAAGTTGAACAATTTTCCCCTCAATTTTAACCATCTTCTGACTCTATGACAGGTGACTTACTGGATGTCCCTGGAATGAAGACAGGTGGCTTACTGAATGTTCCTTGGATGACAGGTGGCGTACTGGATGTCCCTGGGATGAAGACAAGTGGCGTACTGGATGTCCCTAGGATGAAGACAGGTGGCAAACTGGATGTCCCTGGGATGACAGGTGACATACTGGATGTCCCTAGGATGACAGGTGACATACTGGATGTCCCTGGGACGAAGACAGGTGGCATACTGGATGTCCCTGGGACGAAGACAGGTGGCATACTGGATGTCCCTGGGACGAAGACAGGTGGCATACTGGATGTCCCTGGGACGAAGACAGGTGGCATACTGGATGTACCTGGGACGATGACAAGTGGCATACTGGATGTCCCTGGGACGATGACAAGTGGCATACTGGATGTCCCTGGGATGACAGGTGGCTTACTAAATGTTCCTGGGATGACAGGTGGCTTACTGGATGTTCCTGGGATGACAGGTTGCTTACTGGATGTTCCTGGGATGACAGGTGGCTTACTGGATGTTCCTGGAATGACAGGTGGCTTACTGGATGTTCCTGAGATGACAGGTGGCTTACTAAATGTTCCTGGGATGACAGGTGGCTTACTAAATGTCCCTGGGATGACAGGTGGCTAACTGAATGTTCCTGGGATGACAGGTGGCTTACTGAATGTTCCTGGGATGACAGGTGGCTTACTGGATGTTCCTGGGATGACAGGTGGCTTACTGAATGTTCCTGGGATGACAGGTGGCTTACTAAATGTTCCTGGGATGACAGGTGGCTTACTGAATGTTCCTGGGATGACAGGTGGCTTACTGAATGTTCCTGGGATGACAGGTGGCTTACTGAATGTTCCTGGGATGACAGGTGGCTTACTGAATGTTCCTGGGATGACAGGTGGCTTACTGGATGTTCCTGGGATGACAGATGGCTTACAGTATGTCCCTGGGATGACAGGTTGCTTACAGTATGTCGCTGGGATGACAGGTGGCTTACTGGATGTCCCAGGTGTGCAAACCAGTTCCATCTATGATTAGTTTTGTCTTTGGTCTTGCAAAACTTCTCGAATTGGCTGGTCAATACATGACTACACGTAGCTTGATGTGTCTTTACCAGAACCTCTGTTTGAGTTACTGTATTGGCTTCATCTACTCTTGCTGTACAGAGTTGATTTATTTACCAGAAATTGATATATACAGTAAAAATGTGGAGCTCATAAAATATCAAGAAGATTGCAAAGATAAAATTTATATTTAAAATAGTTTTTTCTCCAGTGTCTTATGCCATCCATTACAAATAGCGATTACATTCATGACGAAAGTTTTATTTCACACTAACTAATCATACGACATTATTAATAACTTATTGTAAACATTGTCAGAGTTTAACTTCTCAAGTAAAAAAATATTTCTGTGACCCTACTTGCACACAATTATGGTTTACTTCAATACAGAAAATAAGTACAGTACGCCCTTAGTAACTGTGGTACACAAAATTCAAATCAATTACCTCAATTACAGAGTTCACTCAATAAATGGATCACCTGAACAAATGAATAAATAAAAACATAAATAAATAGGTTACTAGTTACTGGTTACTAGTAATTAGGTCAACTGGAATTCATTCATACTTGTGATGAAATTATGCATGATGATGAAAAGAGAAGATTTACAAATGCTTTCAAAAGTGTTTAATTATTAGAAAGCCAAATGAATTTGTCTCATTATTCTATGTAAAGGAGGACCATAACAGCAAGCTTGTATGCAAATGGTATTTTGTAAAACCAAGTAATATCACTGCTTCTGAAAATCACTTTCTTACAAGACATACTGTCCATAAAAGCACAAACACTTGTGAGACATAACATCAGTTAACACAGAAATGCACATTACTGGTACATAAAACAGTCAAAGTTTACCAACTTTAAAAGCAAGCCATGTGGATAATTTACACGTTAACCAAGTAGACTTTTACAATAAATCTTGCTGCCCTAAATAGAGAAATTATAATACAATAAACCCTCTGTCCAACAAATCTATACTGAACAAAAATTCTATGTAACATACACCATGCAAAGGAAATGAAAACTACCACTGCATCCTTTGCCTTTATTTTACACACGTACAAAAATATCTTTTTTCCCTATTTCATATTACCCAGCTAACTCATTATTATATCTACAAATAATGTGTCAAAAAAAAATATATAACTGTTTATCATTATGGCTCTTAAGACGTGTCAATTAATATAAACACTGCCTGTGTTTGTTTATAGTTTTATGTTTCGTCGACAAGGCGATCATTAGAGCTGTTAGACACAACTTGACAGGAACTAGGAACGGTGTCAGCCATGGTCTATGTTAGGAACCATCCTAGCAATCGCCTGGAGTGATTTTGGGAAACTACGGAAAACCAAAATCAGGACGGCCAGAGCTGAGGATTGAACCCGGATCCACCCTAATGCATCTTCAACGTGTTGCAGTTGTGTATATTGTATGTATGGAGCAGTTGGCACTTTTAAGGGGTACAGAATAGAAAGGTAAGATGTTGGGTGAATTACTACAATATACACAACTGTTTATAAAACCTGAACTGCTAATCATAATTCAATAGAACTTTTTTTCCTGAATAGATATATTATTAGTAGATGTCTATTTATACACAACTAGACAGTAGTACGCTTAGTTTTCAAGTAAAAAAAAATTGAAAACTCTTTTTAGAAAATAATAAAGGCTTGAAACCACAAAATTTATAAAAATGGAAACATGTATTTTTATAATTATCAATATAATAACATCCAGAGCTCTATAATAATCAAATTTCAAAAACTTGTACTCATGTTTTTATATTAAAAAATGTTTACTATCTGAAATCTCTCGTACATAGATTTACGGATAAAATCCAAACATATTTTGCATGTAAAGTGAATATGATTACAATTACATTTATATTATGATTAATTACATGGCAGTGGAAATGAAAAAATTTTTCCCCATCATGTGTGTAGTTAACACTTCACCCTAAGATTTTGCTAGCTTAAAAAATCTTTTAAGGCTAACTGAAATACATAACTCGGTGTAATCCAGTTTTTTATACAGTATATAAACCAACCGACCACCACAATAGACTGGATAACAGCGAGTGTACTGTATTTGTAATTCGTAATTCTAATTGTATCAGCTACAAACATTTTACAAGGACTTTAATAATAATACACTCTTGTTATTATTAATATGTGTAAAACAAATTATCACTGATTGATGTAGTTAGGTTTCCCAAAACTGGAACTTTAAAACATTTGATAGTTAGGTACAATAGGGTCATATAGAATAATTTCTGTCAGGAATATAGATGTGTAGATACAATTTTATAGCTACTTAACTTCTTGTACCTTTACAAAATTACCTATCCAAAACTGGAATCTCAATTTCATGAATATTAATATTTTCAGTAAAGAAAAAAAAAAGTCAAACAAATTATCCGAAAAACCTAATTTATACAGCGAAACACAGTATGTAATACTGCGGCATATGAAAAAAATCATCACATGATGGAATAATGTGACAATGTTGAATCCTGACAACAGAAAAAGAAATATATGATGGGCGTGAATTTTCTGTGTATTAAGAGATATGTAAGAAGATAAGAAGCAGGGCTTAAGGAATTAATCCCATATCAGAAAATATGAAGCAGCTGACAAGCCTAATCAAGTTTAATCCGAGGGTAGTGATAAGGTTCTTTCATACGTAGTTGTAATTAAAGTTACCATGCTACAACACAGGTAGGGCCTATTGTATGAATAGGCGGGTTTAGAAAGGATTTCAAAGGAGGGCACAAAGTCACAATTGGTGGGATAAAAGATGATATATAAAACACTGATTTCACATAATGGAATTAATTTGGGGGGGGGGCCCTCCCCCAGAAAATTTTGAATTTTAAGTTGAAAATAGGACCATTTAAGCAGTATTCAAACCAAAACATTAAATATGCAGCAGACAGAAATTGTAATATTTTCCAACATATAATTTTTTTAAATGAATAATTTTACATACATACAATTAATAAATCTGGCCAATAAGGTACGCAACATGATAAATACAACTACTGTTATCAAATAATTGTTTCTAAACTCTGCAATACATCATACACTGCTGCTGTACATGGTATGTCACACACATCTTTAGCAAGATAGCAAGACATACTTTATAAGCATTAAGTTTAAACATTGCTAATACCATACTGAGAACATAAATAAAGCAGCATTATTTTTAAACATACATTAAATAATATAAAATAAATTTTTAAGATATACCATATTTCAAAACAGACTAAAAAGTATAATACTTATAAGATTGAAATGAAAAACATGGGGGGGCAGCCAAGAGATAGTTAATGAATTAATAGTTCACCTAACTCACTACACATGGTTTGCGATAAAGTTAGCACTTCTGAAGACCATCTTGTCTGTAATAATCATTTTTAAATAATTTTCTTAGCGATATCAGACAATAACTTTTGAGTATGGTATGATTTATACACTTCAATTGTTATTTAGGAAGTTCTGATTATAGTCATAAGTGGCATAAAACTGTATATTATCTGAACAGAAAAAGTAACTAGTGTTTTAAAAGTGTTCACATTTTTCCGAACGTGTAACAATTTTATTGCACTGCAAATAATAAGAACTGTTGTGCAATTTTTCTCAACGACAGCTACTATTTACACTTATGCTTTTCAGTGCCCACATTTTTTTCATTTTAAATCTTACAAGTATTTTCATAGAAAAAAATAATTTTGTACTTTTTTTAGTCTATTTTAAAAATGTAGTACATTAAAAAAATTTATATACAGTACAATTTTCTGCTTTTTACTCTTGCGTGTGTGAAATTTTGTAGTCATACGTTTTAAAAATGTAGTATATCAATAGTTTATTTTTCATTTTTCACATATTTTTTACAATTTTTTCATCTTATAATGAACTGTCATCCTATTCTGAACTATGTTTTTAAAGTTTCAGGTAAGTTGCTTTTAAATTTGATTGCAAAATTTGGACTGAACAAACAAAAAGTGAATTAATAAAAATGTGTTAGTAAAATAATGCTAAAATGATGTTACATATTTTGTGTTAGGCCTGAGGGTCACCTTGCTTAATTAAAAATATAGGAACTGAAAGCAAATGTGCATTCCTCAAGGTGATAATTATTCACAGAAATTATTCACTTATTTTACAAACAAAAACCCCTAATTTCTTAAAATTACTGTAACCAAATTGAATAAATATGGAAGTAAATATATAGAACTAATTCTTTTATTCCCTTTTCAGCATGACAGGTTCATGAGAAATTCAGCTTCAGTCTCAGAAGATAAAGACCTAAATTATGTAATTGCTTCTCTAAAGAAAGCTTTTTTGATCCTATCCATCGTGTTCTTTGAAAGAATACAGAACCATACACATCTGTTCATTAACACCAAAGAAAAAAGTTTGTATGCATATACAATAAATATTTAGTAGTGCATTCTAGCCTTGTATATTTGTAACTGTTAACTTACACTGGGAGTGTATGGCAGGCAGATGTGCAGGCAAGGGATATGCACGTTCTATTGATCGAGCTCACATTATACTAAATGAATAGCAATCCAAATACCAGCGGACTTAGGCTATCTACAAGCCTAACATGTGTCCCCGGCAAGGGAGAATTGTGTGGTCTCGCTGGTGCAGGCTCATGCCCACAGCACATTGAGAAAGGCATACTTTTGGTTCCTAATATGCAAAGACTAGATTTGTAAATATTTGATATTGTATTCAAGGAATAAATGAAATACATTTTCATTGAAATTAGGAAATAATAATGATAAAATTAATATTTATTTACCGAGGCATCCTTCATATCATTTGAGAGGGCACGTGCCCCTATGCCCATTAGCAAGAGCCTCCACTGACTGTATGTCCAAACTTTAAACGGGCTTCTAGTAAATCTTAAATATTCAGGGAAATATGACCATCCTGGGAAAAACATTAAAAATATAGATCAAAAGGAAATTTCACGGAACATTACAATTACTGTATTGTAGTTTGTAGACATTCGTGGCAAATGATGGGCATAGAAGAACAAACAAATTTTTCCCTGTAATTCTAACCAATAGTTCATGGTAACTGATAATGATCGGTATTCCGTAAATATGAATGAGTTCGGAGATTGGGTCAGGAAGATGCTCGTAAACAAACACTTTAACATATTTATTTTCGTACAGTCCTTAATTTAACAGAGTATGGTGGGTTAGGAATAAGTTTTCCAATTTGAAAACCTTAAAAATTAAAACAGCACCACAGAAATACGGAGACAGAATAATTTCAAAGCCAGTTTGCTTCACAATGCTAACTCGTGTAATTTTTTTTAAAGAAAGTAGTACCTACTCCATAACACCTCCCTGCAAACACACACAAATTTCACTTACACATCAAGGTACAGAGCTCAATTAAAACACACCTTTGATTAAATGTGGCTCGTAATTGTTCCTCAGCAGAGCTAGAAACTCACTATAGAACTGCTCAGAAGCATCAGAAGACATTGCATTGTGGAAGTCCAGCTTGTTCCCTTTCAGCACAGAGTATAGCGTAAACTGACTGACACACAGGATCTCCAGACGCTTGTCCTTCACGCTGACGTTCCACTTCCTACCCGCGTCGTCTTCAAACAAACGCAAGCTCAGAATCTTCCGTACTCTATAAACAACCATGTCACAAAGATAGCTCTGGTTTACCGTCACTTCACAGGGCCACAAAACATACTTCAGACGAAATGTACACATATACACCCCAGATAACACAAACAACATGTTACTCTGTGAAAATGCACTTACAGAACACATATTACTGGTCTTACAATGCACTTCATTCAGCACCTAGGATAAAGTTCAACAACAGACAAATTGTGCCTACAAACACCAGCAGGATAGGAACATATGAACAACACTTTGAGAACAAACATGACAGAAGGCAATGAATTCACAGCTTGAGCACTTAGTAAAATTTAGTCACTGCTGTGTATACCGTTTTGAAAGTTATTTTAAAGAACCAACATGAAATTTAAAAATGCTGGCCCTTAAATAAAGTTGTTATAAATAATTATTCACTCATTAGTCATTAGTTGATATGAGTACAATACACTAAAATTTCAAACATATAAACCTTCAAATTTAGTGATATAGTAATAACCTGCCTTTTAATTCATAAAAACATTAACAATACAAGTCCTCACTAACAATTAGCACGATAGGGTGGTTTCAACCATTGTTGGCAGTGTTACAGCTGCTGGTAGCTTGAGAACATATTTATAATCAGAAAGGGTAATTTGGTTTTTTAAGGCAAACATAATAAAAAATTATAGCCTGTAACGTTGACTTTTAAGTGTTAGTCAATGAATGAATGAATGTAATGTATATTGTGTTTCCATGTGTCAATTGTAAAGAAATCATTAAGGGGTGGTTTGTGGCGAAATCTGATAGTGCAAGCATATCTAATATAAAATGTTTAGTTTCAAATGGCCAGTAGAGATAACTGCTGATACTGCTTATTGGACTGAAGCACACTATCTAATTTTATTGAATATAGTTGGTGTGCCAACACACGTAACTTTTTAATTCTTGGCACCTCTGCCAAGACCTGCAAAGTCACATAGGTATGTTTAAATATGCCATCTGAATAACCTTTTCAAGTGCTTATAGGCTTATACGTTTAAGAACTATTGCTGATCCTTGGTCATAGTTCTTGGTAAGGAGTATCTATAAACTGAATGTTGAAGCACACTGTTGATCACTTCTTGGAAGTAGAATTGTTTGATTACAGATAGAAATTATTTGCCTTACAGGAAACTAGAAAAGTAATCAAAGAAGAAACGGTACATGTCTGATGATTTGGAAGCTGTGATTAATCATGTGAAATGTGGTATGTGTATTGAAGAATGCAGCAGAAAAAAGACAGACTGCTTAATGGAAAAATAACCTAAAAAAATGGTTCTCCAATTGCTTTAACAAATGATTCCCATGACGTAATCTACCAAATCCATTTGCAGACAACACACCTGGTCATGTTTGGTAAAGGGCCTTTCTGAAAAGATATACAGAAACTGTAACCCAGACTAGCAAAGCTGTCACATTAGCAAACAGCTGCATCAACAAAAAAGTTATCACGAACTGGTTTCAGAAAATATCTGTCTAAAGACAATGAGTAATTGGATAATCATAAACCCGGAAGGCTATTTAATGCAGATGAAACATGTTCCAATGTTGAATCATTAGATTCAACAGGAGTCTGAAACACTTTCGAGGTGGGACAAGGTGATTCTAAAATATCCAGTAATGTCACGTTCAGTTTATCAGCTAGTGGGCTAGTGGTTCTGCTGATGGTTGCTTTCCTTACCAAATAAAACTGTGCAATCAGTTCCAAATTCCTGGAGAGTTGGTCACACTGATACAGGTTGAATAAAAGCTGTCAATACTTTCAAGAATACTGTACTTCGGAAATGCATTTGTATTATTTTTAACATACGGGACTAACACTAACATGTCTGTCATTTTGTTTGTAGATGGGCACAAAAATGACAATGGTGACATTCACACACTACTTGGTTATGTACTAACTGTGCTGTAGAAAATAAGGGAAGAGAAAAGTCAAAACAGCTAAATTCCATTAACTAACAAACACAAGGGTGATCTACAAAAGAAGGTAAGGATTATGCAGTTTCTTCAGAGAACAAGCCTTTTGCTACTTCTATGTTCGTGTTACAAATAAAGGTTTACAGTGACCAATGTGTATAGGCGGTTCGGGATAAAGTGAGCACTAAAATAAGCCCTGCTATTTTCAGCCAATTCCAATCTTTCCGCGTGTAACGGCTAACGATGGGAAATCTTTAACCTCTCTGGACACGTCACTTGATGTTTGCACGTGTAAAATTAATTTGCAGTTGGTAGGTACGTATAAGGTTTGATGAAAAAAAGTATATTAAATATATAGAATACAATTGTATCGAGTTCGGTTGATTCTGTTTCAGTATAGCTGTACGGTATTTAAATAGGAAAATAAACGGAACTATATTATGCAATTTCGCTGCCAACCATACAAGCAGTAAGGAGACTACATGTACAGTTGAATTATATGCAGTAACGGCTAGTGATATTTTTCGATGGTTAAATTTTTAGTGCTCACTTTATTCCGAACGGCCTATAATAAGATATTTCACAAGAAATGTGCACCTAGAAACCATCAGTAGCACAGTTTTTCCTGCCATTTGCATTACAAAGTAAAAGAAAGTGGCCCTGATTACTACTGTCTCATCTTCAGTAGCGTGAGCAGACTGAATTATTTGGTGTGACAAAAGCCTTTCAAACAGGAGTACCCTGGTGCGAAAGGCAATGTAAAAACCCCAGCCCACCCCATAAGCAAAAAATATTCCAATTCAGATCAGATTCTTGGTAAAATGCAAATTACTAATGTGTCCAAAATGTGAAAAGTGTGGACTGGTTGAAAGTCTCTCAGTCTCAACTGAACACGTTGAAATTTTTTTAGCTTTCAATGTTACTATTTATTCCCCTTCATTAAAATACAACTAGTTAAAAGCCTGTCTTGTGAATATTTTTGCAAGTTTATTTAATGCTAGCCCAATATAACAGGATAGAGCTGCTAAGCATCTTAGTGAACATAAAAATTAATTTAAATTGACGTAATGAGTGCTATATATGGCCTATACAATCCATAAGTCTGGAGGGCATCTTTCATCAATAGGGGTGACAACTGATACCTCTCACACCTCCTCTGTCCAAGCCTATGGTCATGCTAACAAGTGACAATGTGTCAATAGGTTCATTACTCAATATAAATTTATTAAATTAAAATTACAAAATGCTGTACACCAATAATTTTTACCTGTACCTGCCAATTAATGTTGTTTCCATGTCAAGAACTGTAATTTTCATATCATTTTATTCAAAAATAAAAATAATAATACACTGGACAAGGGTCAGTATACATAAAAATCACCACTTAATAACACGGAAATCTTGTTTTATAAATACAATTTCAAATAAGCCCATTAATTTTAACTAACTATAGATACATTCTTAGACCTGCCAACAACTGTAACTTTCCTCTCCTCATTATTGACCAAGCCATAATGAGATACAACTGCTTTAAATATAAAATAAAGGAAAAGTCACTGTAAATAAATATAAATAATGTCTATTGGATGCAATGCCCTGAAGGAGCTTATATACACCTCAAATAAGGAAGAACACTGCAAATAAACAGCATTCCCGGATTCAATAGCTAAAATTTAAAAATGACTGAAAAAATACTCCTTGGAATATGTCAATTGTTTCTCTAGCGTGTCAATATCTGTGGACTCTGCACTTTGGCATGCAGCAGTTGGCAACCCTGTTATTGTCTGTTTTTAACCTAGCTAATGTTTTTAAAATTTTCGTGCTATTTCCAAGAAAAATTGCCATTTTTAATAGGGGTGAAGCATGAAAGTAAGTTCACTTCTTAAAATATGTAGTAAGCAACATGTATTTGTTTTGAATTTTGGCTGGTGTGATAGCTCCAAATTATTGATACTATATTTGTACAAAAATTTTGTTTTGGAGATCTTTACAGGGGATATTGACTCAAAGAACATGAATGTAACCGTATTGCCATTTGATAGTGAAAAAGTATTGTTGGTAAAATGTATATTAAATAATGATCGTAAAAAGGCACATTTTACATAAAAATAATTAGTTTTTTACTTTAATATTTTGGATTATTCAAAGAAATTAAAATTTTAAGTTTTTCTTAAAATCTTTACATGAAGTACTGTTGTTTGTTTCCGGTTTATTTTATATGTGTTTTTAATACATTATTGCAGTTAAAAACCTCAACAAATGTTCTTTAACAGTTATATTACACATTACAGATGTTCTTGGAATTTTCACTGAAAATGTTGCCTACTTTACATATACATACTATTGAATCATAGGATACAGACTATAGAATCTGGCTTCTCAGCTATCAGATTACAGATAATTTACACTGCCTATTTTAAAAACAGATATTAATAAATCACCTATGCGATATTATTCACACATATTTCTAAATAAGGAAGGTTAGGAAATTTGTCCAGTTTATCTATTTCTTAGCATCAGCAAATATTCTGCTATCCAGAATTTTTTAAACAAGAAATTTCCTTAACCTATCGAATCCTGGGTGTTCTCCCTTAGTGTGTAGCAAGCAACAAATCCTGAGAAAAAAAATAGCAAGAATTATTATATACAAATATTTGTGCTTGAAGAGTTATCAACAGACAAAAAATATGTACATAGTACAGGTTAGAAACCGAGAGATTAATTAAAGTAATATCTCTGCTTCATTACTTGCTTGTAAAAAATTACAATTGCAGATACATGTTACTATACAGTACTTAATTTTTAAACATAAAGACCGATATGATACTTATCTCATTTGAAAAAGTTCCAAACAAAGAAACTTATGCACTAAATCACGAGACCTACATCATCAAACATCTGAAGATGAGTGTGAAATTACGGTCTACAATTTATACGTAATCATTCACATGTAAACTGAACATATTTAAAGAAAGAAAAGATGAAAGAAAAATCCTTCTGCCATTAACGCCTTAAATACACACAATACAAATTATTTCAATGGTTGATTAGTAAAAGTCTGAGTACACTCTTAGGATATTATAATTTTGCTTAATCTGCAATGTTTCATGTCACATAATTTATTGTTGGTTTCAGTTCAAAGTTCCATTTCATTATTTTTCAGGCTTCTTACATCACTATAGCCAAATTTGAAAAACAAAACTACGTACAAATAAAAAATTATTAATAGTGTAGGTATAGTAAATCCTCTATTTACGTCTGGGTTAGGTTCTTCTGAAATACCACACCATAAAAAATAACGGACCAGCTACCCATAGCCAATCAGTGATCCACATGTACACACAGATGTGCGAGGTATAATCAGTGAATCACCAAATGGTCGCTTAGGAACCAAATCAACTACATTGAACCAGCTCTTTTAACCACAGCAGCTTCAAGTACATTTAACAATAACAAACTTTATAAATATGTGTTATTCAAAACTTATGTAAGTACTGAGAAACAGCAACTGTGTCTTTCATAAAAAAAAAAAAAAACAGAAGTGGGACAGTTAAAATAATATACATTCAAGTTGACTAAAACAATAATTTAATATATGAAAGAAACACTCAATATCTAAAACACAGGCATTGGCATACAAACCATCTTGGCGCTGCAGAAATATAATGCAGGTCATTCGTAGGTGAAAACAGCCAATTTACGGATAGTGTGGAAAAAAGAATGAAAGAAAAAAAACTAAACATTCTGGTTTAAATTGTTATTTTTTAAATAACAGAGTTTGAAGATCAATTTGGCCATTTTCAAGCCATCTCATAAAATAAATTGTTGTGTAAACAAATTTAAAATCTGGTGAAGTTAACAGCAATACTTTTAAGACACGGCCTGCACAAAACTTATCACAATGAACGAAAAGCCAAAGGCTCTTGTTATCTCAAAGATTAAGATACCATCACTAACTACAGATGGGAAGGAGAAACCGCCCTGTCATTGCAAGCTGAAGAAGCCAGTCAATATTGTGGGAAGGACAGCATACGAATGAAGACGGAACTGTTATAGTACACTAAAAGCAAGACACATTGTTTAAACTTAAGCGATACTGGGAACGGCATAAAACATGATTATGAATCAGTGATGACTTTTATTGAACAACTCGTACTTAAATAGAACTTTATTCCGAAACTCGTAAATCAGGGTACGTAAATTGAGGACTTACAACATTACAGATCAAAACCAAACATTAGCAATGAATGTTAACAATAAATACACACACACTGTTAAAACCAAAATACTTCAATTACAAACCTACTTAAATCAACTTCAGTACAGACTTAAATGCACGAGCCAATTTTTGAAGTACCCAGAGTTAAACTGAAGCCAAAACAAATCATCATTACAAACCTTTAATTTTCAAGTCAATTGTCAGTTCCAACTTACATGTATTCCATATCTTTCTTGGTATCGTCTCTGGATATGCCAATTAAAACACACAAGCCTCTGCCAATTGAACTGATTACTTCGTCTTCAACTGAGGGAAGTTGGGAAGGGACCGAAAAATGAAATAAGATAAATTTTGATCGAAACAAAAATTTTTAAGTAAAGTTTACTTAGTTAAAAGTTATATTGCTATGAACATACGTAAATAGGTTTCTTGATTTTACACTAGCAATTTCAAATTATGACAAATACGCATACTACACAAAAAGCAACATAAAATAAACCTAACAATCACTGGAACAAACAAATTTAACTTCAGCTTTATTACTTTTTATTCTACTAAAGTGATGCTGTTGCTGTATAACAAATACATCAAATCCACAAAAACTACTATTGGAAAAACAAAACTTTTTTACAATGCAAATAAATTGTATTTTATATACACTTTTCAATAACACTACAGTCCGCGCACCAGCTCTGAGTCCCTGGCGTGTATGCATTTTCTTCGTAAACCTCATAAATGCTACAGTAACACAGTATCAAAAACTTCCTAACTTACGACGTTACTACGGCTAGCATGTGCGTCGCATGCTATTGGACCTCCTTGTGTTTATATATTAAGAGGCGAAAAACACATAACCCGCAAGGGACTCAGAACTCATGTGCGGACAGTACAAATTCCACAATAAGTGATTTTTTTTAAAGTTACAGCTTGTTGCATAAGCCTCTGAAATCTGTGACATTTGCTCGTAGTGTCTATGAAAAACAACTGCCATCAGACACTTGTAGATAAAATTCTAAATTAATGTTATTCCTTCACCCAGAGGATAAAGTAACACAAGAATTTTTTAATCAAAATAAAAAATGATGCATCAGTTTTATTTTTGATTTGATGAGTCCCTTATGCAAGTACATATCAGAGCAGTACAGTAACTTACATCATTCAAAATGTACAATTACAACACCAATACGACTCACATTTCCTTACATATTTCCTTTGAAACATAAGTAGAACTCTGTTATAACGTTTCTGAGGGACTGAAAAACGTGTACTTTATAAAAGGGAATTCCTTATAGGAAGATAGTTTCTTGTTATAAAACAGTTTAAGAGGGCGTGGTACATAATTCAACGCTAAAAGCATTGATCTATAACTGTAGGTTTCTTGAAAGCAATTTATGAAAATTCAACAATAACAATCCTAGACAATAGTTTTAGCCAACATTTTAAACAAAATTGTTTTCAGTGTTACGAACTTCTGAGCCACAATCTCTGACGCCGGAACCTCGTGCATTTAACTGTGGCGCAAGAGATCACGTGCAACGAATGAGTAATTTTGGATAAATATATACTCATAAAGTTGGCAAATACCATTATCTAGGATTGTCATTGAGTATGGACCACACGTTCTTATGGAACGCTCCTCGTCTCCCTCTGGCTCTTTACATTCTTGTGTTGAATCATTTAGTGTGTCAATAATCTAAAGCTAATTTACAGGAACCTCATTTGTTTGCTTGGCTCCAAACGTGAACACACGCACCTGGCACCCCAAAGATGCTTGTATTTAGACCTTTAATGTTTCAGCATGAATAAATGTTGTCGAGTATCACTTCAGCTTCTATTGTGTAACATTCACATATGTATAGCATCATTGCCAATATCCAGGTGATTTACTGTCCTGGTGGACCCGCATGTTTTGTTTACCTATTATGGTATTTAAGTTCTCTGCTTGGTAATGTGTTGCTTACCTAAGTTTTGTTATCTGGGGTGCTCCCTTCGGTACAATATAAAGCTGTCTTCTATCTGAATTTTCTGTGACCTATCTAAAATTTTTGACTGTAAATCGTAACCTGCTCGTAGAAAAATTAGAATTTTACGGTGTTAGAGGAATAACTAACAAACTGATGATTTCATTCCTTTTAGATAGACAGCAACTAGTATGTGTCACAGATAATAATTCGTTTTGCTCAAAACCTGGGAAAATAAAATATGGCATACCGCAGGGCTCAACTTTAGGTACACTACTGTTTCTAGTGTATATAAATGATTTACCATGTTCATTGAACCCTAAAGCTACACCCATTTCATTTGCTGATGACACGAGTATCGTAGTCTCTGGTGACTCAGTAGAAGAACTTAAGACAGATAGCAAATATCACAGTTACAGAGCAGAATTCATGGTTTTGCTGCCAACAAATTAAACCTTACTATAGACAAAACCCATATTATGAATTTTTTGACAAAGAACGGCAAATGGATTGACATAAATACCACCAGTAATGCAGAAAAAATTAATGAAAAAACTATAATTAAACTTCTTGGTCTACAAATAGATACTTCTTGCCATTACATTGTGAATACATGCATTCACTACTTTTAATTATGTCCAAGAACAATAATATTTTTCAGAAAAATGAATTCTTTGACAAACACGACACTAGAAATAAACACATTCACATGCCCTCTGTGAATTTAAAATTCGTACTAAATTGGCAGTACTACTCTGGTATTCACATTTTTAACAAACTGCCAAAACAGTTAAAAGAACGGTTTTTCTAAGATCCTAAAATCTCTGCATAAAAAAAAGCTACAGACTTTTGCAGAACATGCTTTATATTCAGTAGAAAAGTACCTAGATCATAAACATTAAATTACAAATGTACTTACATAATGCAGTGCATATGGCATATCTCTCTAGCATTTATTTTTTGCTTCAGATTAATAAAGAAATGGTCTAACCAATGGCGACTGAATATTCATTCAAGCAAGTAATGAGGATAGTGAAATATTATCATTGTACATAAATGTATAACTTCATATTATGTAATTTATATGAATTGTCCAATATATTTATACAATTATGTATGGATAAAAGATCATACAGATGCAATAAAACAAACAAACGAGACCTTTCACCGACTAGCCTGGGCATCCATATCCTTCCCAACATTCCATGTTCATGTTGTGTTACCTTATCATTAAGAGGCTTTTGTATCGCTTGTCAAAACTTGGAAAACACCTACCTCTTCTCAATCATCTTAAAAACGAACTATTCAAGATACAACAATGCAAATTTTTATCTTAAGAGAAAAAATATAGTTTGTAGTACCTAATAAGTTTGAGTTTCACAGGTCGCCATGTAAAATACCTTTAATAAATTTTTCAAAAGACAATATTTGGCGTCTCATTTCTTGTTTCCTTAATAGAAACCTTGATTTTTTACTTCACTAGAACTAAAGAGCAAATTTTTCTTAATGAAATGGTACCATAAAAGTTTGCCTTCACAGAATTGAATTTCCGTGTAATTATTTGTGAAAATGGTGTATTTTTGTGCGACCAGTGTCTGTTTCGTGCTGCCTGCAAGCAGCGATGGTTAAAACACGTCGAGCGAGCGGAAGAGGCCGTGCGGGGAGGGGATGGCAGGTGCGTGAAGCCATAGGAGGGGAAATTATTTATCTGTTTTCTGCCTGTACGTAGCTGTGACTGTCGTCTTGGGGACTAGAGATAGCGATAACCAAATGTCATGCAAAGCACGAGCATATTTGGAACTCTTCTGCACACCTTGTCACGCAGCATTCATTCTCGACAAGCCACACTAGTATACACGAATAATCTTTGAAACTAAACTCACCATTAATCGCAAACCACTCATCCAAATTATTTCAAAAATTTTGCAGCATATATGTGAAATGTTCTGTCCATAACTATGCATGTTAATTTTTGTAACTGTTAGTGATGTGTTACTGACCATAGTTTAAAAATACATCGTAAATAAAGCAAGCAACAAATTTTTTGGATTTAGAAGATAATGTGGATAGTTTCAGCGGACGAAAGGAAGAGGATATTCTGAATTTTATTTGTACAACCTATTTGAGTTATGTGAAAATTTATTACTTTGATGGCAAGTTGAACACAGGGAGTATTTCAGTCACCGCGTGCGTCTGAATCAACGGCCAGTATAAAAACACAGTCGATTTAGTCACACCACACTTGCTTTTCTAATTCTCAAATTTATATTTGTAAAAAATATATATTTCTTTAACTGTTACTGAGATAGGCCCTACTGTAGACATAAAATATGAATTACCATTAAATCTACAAAATTTATGTTAATTACAAAATTGAGAAGTAGGTACATTAAGCTATCAAATATTAAAATTTTTCACATTTTGTGTTTGTACAAAAGACTCTGATAATGGACACAGTGGTATTCAAGCACATGGTCTCCAAGTTCGGTTAAGGAAAATATATTACAACAATATTAAATATTTCCCATCCTCGATGGTCACAACTGTACATGTTATTACAATAGAAAGTTATAGAAATATTTTACACATTTTACGACCACGTACAAAATACGCACATATATTATATAGACAAAATGTGCATATTATAAAATGGAAAAGTTGTTTCCTACGTTAAGTTTTCAAGTAATGAATAGGACAAGTTTGGTTTTTTACATTCTTACAATTGGACAAACAGCGGTGTTGGGCAATGGTTCAGGAAATGTATTTTAAAAAAAAGTTATTCAGGACACCAAATATACTATACAGAATGTTTAAGGTTTTGAAATCGACTTAGTATTTTCAAAGTAGACAACACATAATTCTTTCCATATTTAACTTATTGTAGCTCGTAGCACATGTTGAAGTATTATTTGCAGAAACTGTCGCACATGTTTTTTTTAATACTCATACGTATATTATTACTTTAGTGTTATTGCTGCAACAAGGCATATTTGTAACGTAGATAAATTAAAATAAATTACAACGATTTAGTTAATATTACGTGCACACAATAACACTTTAAAACTGAGGTGATCAGACTTTTCATAAGTACTCTGAAAGTAATAATATAAAATACTGCACAACAAATCAGTTCGGCTTCAAGTAAATGATATTTCAAGAAAAAACTGCCATAACACACGATAATAACTAGTTTTATAGGCAACACTGATTTGTTACTTTCTTATATCAATCCTTTTCTCCTGTTTTCACGTAAGGCGATTTCTGCAACAGTATTGAGTTCCTTGATTCTGATAAATATTCGGAATACAACAAAATATTGGTTGTATGACACGTAGTTCCAAACGTTATGTATGACTGCATGTGTCACTTTCATAAATATTTTTTGTCCTTACAAATGTATTGAAAACATCCAACCATTCATTAAAAGTTTTCATGAGATTTGTTGCAAGTGTAGCACTCCAGTTATTATTATTTCTATTACTACTTTTTTAAGAAGAGCAAAATGTAGGGACATAATCAGAAAAAGCTGCACTGTTGGTTTCATTTTTGTGTTGCACAGCCAACAGCATCCAAGTGGCGTTGAGTAAGTCCAGGAGCTATTTTATATTCAAGCTTTGATTTATTAACTAACTGCTTCTCATACTTGTCGTTGATATAGTTTCCTTCCATAGAAACTTAAAAAAGATTTCTTGCAAGTGTTATTAAATGAGGAACAATGGCAAACACATAATTTAATATGCCGCGTTTTTAAAACATAGTATAAAATATTTTATCTTATATTAATTCTTGTAGTATTTAAACGAAAAATATGGGGTGTATGCAATAAAGTACATAGCAAAGCTATCGTCGATAAAACTCACACAACAATTTGTATCACCATTTGCAGTGAAATGAAATTGTTAACATCAGGAGAACAATTCATGCACTTGTTTTTTTTTAAACCTTACAAGTATTTTCAAAGGAGAAATTAATTTATACTTTTTAATTCATTTTAAAAATGTGTTTTATTAAAAAGATTTTAGTCAAGTAACTATTTTTCACTTCATTACTCTTGTATTTGCAAAACTTTGCAGTTGATTAAAAAAAGAAGCAAAAATTGTACCGAACAGACAGACCAATAAGAAAGCGACCAGTTCTGAGTTATGTTTAAAATTTCAAGTCTCTAGCTCATCAAGAAGTTAGCTTGAGGTTTATTTTTAAAAAATCACTAAAATAATAATTATTTGACAATTTTTCTTCAATGGACAACTTGAAAAGAAGCGGACCTTAGTAGTTACGGCGAGACTCGCCAGAGGCGCTACTAGTAACTGTGGGAACCACGAACGTAAACAAACGTGTTTTCAAATGGATGAAGCAGCATATTGAAAGAGTTAGTATGGAAGAAATCATTGAATTACCTTAAAACTTTCGAGATGAGTAGTGGTTTTAGTTTTGTAGGGAATTGGAGAAGTTGCAGGCTTTCCAAAGAAGGCTACTGTTTATTTGTGTCATCGTGTTACAAAGATGTGTGGACAACTAGAAGTGATAGTGCTGTTTTTATGACGACGTATTGTTACCCATAACAAAAGAAAAATTAGTGCGACATAACGGAGTATTTTTCTAGTGAATAAACGGATAACGAGTTTCAAGTTACACAAGCATACTACACGCGTAAAGCAGGGTACGTATTTTGCAACTTACGCCAGCATTAAATATGAACCGCTCATTGCAAAACTTAACAAGCATGGAGCTTTCGAGGTTAGGTCTTCATCAGTAAATATTATTGTAGCATACAAAATAAGTTGGTCATGCTTTAACTGCTCATATTCACGTTTAAGTATGAAATAATTATTGTTAAATTCGTAAGGCATTTATCACGTTCAAACAAAAATTGTGGAGTGTAAATAGCAAATAAATATAGCATAGGTTAACGCTGTGTCCTACATGGCGATTTGCTAGTTTCTTAGTTTTGTGGCATTTTATCGTTAAATTTAGACGGCCCTGTTTGTCTGTACCCTTTACATACAAATAGATAATATACGTCATCCTTTTTAGATAAAAAGTTGGGTCGCACAATAGTTTTGTCTACAAAATCTGCCAATTCGTACACGCAATAAGTAAAACAGTCGAGAAGTTTACAGGTGGAACGCTTCACTTGGCATAATAAAATTCACAAGAAAGTATACAATAAAATACATTATCTGCATTTTCAACGTGCAAATTAATTCTTGGCAACAATATAATTAATTTGAAAAAGCATTCATGCCCAAATGTCAGTACAGCAACGCTGAAAACCGTATGTATAACGTGTAAGTGTAGGGAATATTTAGTTACCCGCCATAACCTTCAACAATGTACAAAGTATGAACAGTATTTTTATAAGCAATAAATTCACTTTACAGTAGTTTAAAGAGAAGTTGTAGCATAGGCCTATTATTTTTGACATCTCCTATTTTGTGGAAAATAAATTATATACTAAATGTTGTAATTCAGTATATTTTTAACAGTTCAAAGTATTTGCTTTAGTATGGGTACTAACTCTCTCTTGGAAATTTTTTTCAAGTACTAGGTTAAAAATATTAACGAGTATGTAATATTATTCCACATATGTCATATTTTACAGTACAAGGAATTAATGTAAACTGTAGGCTTGTTTGTTATAGACAGGCAAAGTATACCTTATGTATAATAGTTAACAACTTTTATTTACAATTTTAATAAGTACGCCTACAATGATCTGATTTGAAGAGGGAATTAATTTAAGTATAAAATGTGATTGCAATTGTTTATGGTCTACATGTAAGACAAGTATCACATAAAAAAGTATGCTACACACGTAGGCTTCTAACAACTGTAAAGGAGCTTGCATTTAAAGTCTATGGTTAATGTTCGAGAAGTGAATTATTATTTCAAATATAACGTTTTCCAACATCTGAACTAAGAATGGGTAACTTTAAGAAAGTTCTCGTGTGTTAAATAATTAGTAAAATATGCCTTTTAAAAAACAGTTCAAAGATACATGAAACGTTAAACATTAGAATGCTACAGCTTTGATAACAATGCACTGGCATTTTACTTATCACTTTTATGCTTCCATTTTCGGCAAAGTTGTTTAGAACTGTGGTGATGATGCATAAGTAAATATACATGTAATAGCATCTTTTTTAAGAAATTTAAAACCACTGAGAACTGTTCGGTAATCACTTTCAATTAAGTGTTTTGAGCACGTGCGCATCGCCGGTGTTATGGGAGATGACCGATCGCCCCGCCTAACCTTTGCTTTCAACTGCTTAAAACTCGTAGGATCACATGAAAATGTGTGAAATATTATTACGTACTTCTGCAAAACAAGAACTTTTGCATACTGAACCATTTTGCTTTACCGGCTACTTTGGCTGTGCCACTATGAGTACACATTATTAAATACACAGTATTTCCAGAAACAACTGTTTAATAAGCACATCACGCTGGTCTAAATTGGAGACAAAAACATTAGCGTCAAAATATTGGGCGATGACACGTCACGTGCACAATGTGACAACAGAGCACACTGTTAGTCCCCTATTGGGCTCCATAGATACTTTCCTAGTAATGTTCCATACTATACTATAAAGGGCGCAGGTTCAAATCCTGAGCATTCCAAACATGAATTTACGTTTACACGAAGTAACATAGGCTATATACAATAATACCTGGACACGGAGTGCATGAGAGAACTTCCTCCGTGCTGTTTGCCACATTATGCGCGTAAAATATCACAGTACAATATTTTGCCACTAACATTTTTGTCTCCAATTTAGCTGAGGATAGGTGTGATGTGCTTGTTATACGGTATTTTCATACATCCTGTATTTTATAGTTATATTACACAGCAAGCAAACATGTCTAAATCTGTCTTCACATAGTTTTATAGTTACATTTGATTTTAGTGATTTTATTTAACATCTGCAAATTACAATGAGTTAATTTTATCTATGTTGACTATATCAACGTACCAATCAATAATCAGTTAAGCAAGCAATAAACATCACAAAAGAAACAACCGTTCATATCCTCGAGGCTGCACAAACCATAAACACAACACAGTCTTCCTTCCAGCTTGGGCTGTTCTTGTCCACTGATTTCAAATACGCAGAAACTTACAATTGATAAAGTGCATGGGGAGCATGCCCGTGTGTAAATCAAATGTCCATCTAATGCGGCAGGTATCAACGTTGATGAAGTAGTTCCAGATGGAACACTTGACTGTCTTACGTGCAACGACAAAACAATGTTACAGGTTTGAAATCAAATCATGACTAACTTATTATTATAAATTACTAGGACAGCTACACGTCACAAACAGAAAATTTGCTCTTTTTGCCATTTGAACATCAAAAGATAAGCCCTTCAAAGTTGCACACATATAAAAGTGATGATCAATTTTGGAAAGCTAAAGTGGAGAAACAGTTGACCAGGTTTTATTTTGACTGCGCGGTTCTAGAAATTGTAGACCCTCGCTATACCAGAAACATGGAAATCAGAAATCCAGAGTATATTAGACCTATTCCAAACAAAAAGTAAGGAACAGTGTCTGTCTCCAAGAAATCAAAGGATATAATAATATGAGCTTTACGTGTTTTTTTAATAGTTTCGTACTTTCACTGTACTTACCCCACACGCATACAACGTGTATCTGAAACAAGTACACGAGTGAGATGATGTAAAGCCTTTGTTATTTATGCATATAAATAAGAACATATCGTCATACTGTGTAGAATGTTTGGTAGGTTTTAATAAATACCATCCATTGTAATGCACATGAATACTATTACAACAAGACACTCATGGAATTTTTAAGAAATCTGGTACTTATCTCTCAATGTAATCTTATTGTTACTATAATCAATTACCAATAACTTTATTCGGTGACAAAATTTGGTAACCATCTACTTGTACAGATTTGTATTTAACAGTGAATATATGCTACGATTCAAATTGTTAGATTTTATTTCTTTTAAATTGTATCCCATACGTATTATTACTATTCATACGGTACATCCTTGTCAGTTTTACTGAGCTACATATATTTATTTCCTCGAGACAGTTCTACACTACACTAAAAACACGAAGTGAGCACAGATTCTGTATAGAGCAATGTTTTTTAAAACCAAGAGACCAAAACATAACTTAGCCTGTTTGGATATCATAACATACAAATGCTTGTATGTAGATTTTTATGTATTAGTATGTTGTTACGAAAGAGACACATATTGTGTGTTGAGTGTATGGTGCACGATTATGGTATATGTATATAAATCTTATAAAATGTGGAACTGTTTAAAAATGTGTAATAACGCTGAAAATTATGATTAGAATTATGACTGTTGAATGTGTATTTAAGTATATGAGTGCTTATTAGTACTTACCTAGTAGTTGCTTTTTGTTACGTAGGTTGTTACAAAAGGGCTGTGTCTTGAATGTTTTGACTCACATTAAAAGTCTAGGCAAACTGTGATTGTGTTGTGGCAGCAAACTATTTTCTATAATAGGCCTAATATAACTTTGGCATAGAATGTGAATGTGCGGGCATGTCTTACGTTTTCATATTTTTTGTACATACGCATGTCAAAATAGCAATTTGGCAAATTTCCCTGCTTACCCAAGGTAAAAACTATTCAAACGATACAAATGAAACAATTTAGACAGAGTAGATGTTTTAAGCTACAGGATGACACATTTGTAATTTCACATAAACGTTGTTCGTATTTTTAAAAATTCTTACATATTTTCTTAATTTTTTACATCTCGTGTTTATAAAAATTACTTTAACATGATATAACAAAGGCTTCATTCTGTAGTTCAATACATTCTTTCACTATAAATTATTTAATTTGTATAGTTTCAAAAAATTTTACTTTGGGTAAACAGCGAAAATAGCCAAATTGCTATTTTGACATGTGTATGTACGAAAAATAAGAAACCGAAAAATATTTTATAAGTGGGAAATTACTATTATGTAACGTGTACGAGTTGGACAATGTTTGGTACAGTTATAAAATTATGAATGTTTTTCTGCAGCTCACCCTTACAAGAATGAATGCTTATCTTAGTTGTTTAACTTATTTTTAAAAGTTTCTTTTCGTTACCAGATTATAAGGATGTGCATTTATTATTATATATGAAAATTCCAAACTAAAGAAGTTAGGCATTTTGACACAGTCTGCTTGTCAAACAAACCTGTAACAGTTATCGAAGGATCAACAAAACATACAAATAAAAATTGTTAAGTTTTTTATGTTTTAAGTATCAAAATATATGGTCTAAAAATGTTGTTGAAAATCAATGATACTGTTTAACTTTTGTATCGAACTAGTGTAACGAGTATGATTTATTATTATTTACGAATAATATATTTTATGTCATGTTTCATGCTGTTTTGTGTATATTAATGTGTGTAGCGCCAACCAATTGTGACCTTTCAATGCTGTATGGCTTGCAATTGTAATATTTGAAATAAAAATTTTATAAGCTCTAACAATTACTATTTACCGAAGGAGATTGGCGAGACTTATTTATTTGCGATAAAGATGGGTTAGGCCGTTCACTGTAGTGTTCACAATCCTATCGCACGCTCGTTTCTCGATGACTGACACACTGAAGTAGGACTGGTATAGAAGCACCCGCAGAAATTATTTTTTAATTGTTACTGAAGTGTCAAAAAGTTTAGGCGGGGCAAGAATACAAATGGAGTACTTTTGAAACATTATAATGGAGTTTTTTAAATACTTTTAGAAGCTGTCAAGGGATAACAACACAAATCAGAAATTGTTTAGCACGTACTCTAATTTACAAGCTAATAAATCTGCTAAATTGAAGCTATACGTATAATTTTTATCTTTTAGACTCCAGTTATATTCTTAACAAACACAGTCACATTACAATCCTGTCAACCTTTATAATTTTCATATTGACGCTAACAGTTCGCGCACTTAAAGAAAAAAAATCAGCCATAAAACCACTGTCCAGTAAAATAACACAGTCAGTCACTCAAAACAGTTTACCGAGGGCTAAATATTGAGAATACTCTGTTTGGGTATAACTAAGCACGGCTATTGTACAACATATATCAGCCAGGAATAATTGACTGAAGACACGCGCTACTGGGTAACAAAACACCGAAATCATCACGTCGCTACTAAGATGCAAAAGGCGCTGTATCTGCCGGCTCGACACACCCCAGTTAGATTCTTTTAGCATGACCTTCTCCTCAGGGCGAGAAGCGCACAAATGAGGGAGGGGAAGTGATATGCCTATTGCTCGCACACCCTCCACTGCGACTTCCTCTAGGTACGTCACAGTGATAAGCCAGCGCCCTCGTCCTTACGCCACGCTTCCCGGACTCCTCGAACACATCGCATGAGGAGCTCACATCAAGGACACCCCAGCTACAGAGCCCTCTTAACATATTAAGTTATTGATTTATCTATAAATGTTCAGTATCTGTACTTGGCCCTACAACTGTGGTGTTCCACAATACATCGAGAATGTTTTTAAGCTATTGTTAATGGAGATCAGTACCCTCAATTTTGGAATAATGGAATTTCTGCATTTAATTTGGCCTAAAACTTTTCTGTTTTATGCAGAGCTTACAATTTGCCAATGAACACACATACGTACACACGTCACACACACTCACACCATCTATCTCTCTCTGTCTCCTTTTTCCAAAGTGAAAATGTGGTGCTGCAACCCCAACAGTTGGAACAAGGTTACCCGACCAAATAAATAGTATTTGAAATCCAAGACGCTGAAATAATACCCGCTTTATGAATACAAAGTATCTCTAGGTTATTATTAGTATGTTGTAAAGGTTAGTTACATTTCAGGTTCATATAACAAAAAAATATCAATCTTTATACTTCAATAGAAGTAGGTACATCTTGACGTGTACCAAACGGACAATTATTCAACATAAAAAAAACTCGAGGACAAGTATGGAAATTCAAGCATTTTCCCAGGATTGTTAAGTACATGTCAAAATCAAGGGCAATTTACGCTTTACAAGAATTCAAGGACGTGTGGTCACCATGATATACTACACCTGAGACCATCAGTAGAAAAAAAAACACTTTCAATACATCCTGAGAAGCCGTTCCAATTTTTCTCTTTTTCAGAGAGCTCCACCCCATTGGCATTATCATCACTGATGGCCTATACAGGATGTCACAAACAGGTACGGCCAAACTTTCAGGAAACATTACACACACAAAGAAAGAAAATTTGTGATATGGACATACGTCCGGAAACGCTTCATTACCATGGTAGAAATCAATTCCTTACATCTCATTAAATGTCATCGTAAAAACATTCTGTACAGACACTGTTCCAATTACCCAATGAAATGTTTCGTTAGAATGTATGTTACCTACTTCCTAAGATCACCGCCAGGTGGGTGAAGTGACAGAAGGTAATCGTGACTGCACTGCGTCTCATCAACTCACATGAAATTATGGACTGGGAGCACACAGTGTAAAGTACAATGTTAAGAACCATCCCATTGGGTATTTGGGATATTTTTTGTAGGTACGAAGTGTTATTTACGATGACATTTAACGAGATGTAAGGAATTGAGCTCTACCATGGTAAGTAAGCATTTCCGGACGTATATCCACATCACATATTTTCTTTCTTTGTGTACGTGGAATGTTTCCTGAAAGTTTGGCCGTACCTTTTTGTAACATCCTGTATAGGCCGTCTACTGTAAAATTTCAATCCGGATTGAACCTGGAGTAGACTGAGGAATCCAGATTGAGATTTTATTATAAACACAGACTGGACTGAAGGAAAAAAAAAAAACTTGCAGGGCCAAGCTGCCGCCATATTGCGTTAAGTTTAGAGGTTAGGTTAAAAAAGAACACAGAATAAATTATAATTAAACAGAAAATCCTAAAGACAAGTATTTTTTAAAATGAAACAGCTTTTATAAAGCAAAATGGAACAACACAAGTGGAGCATATTCTTAAGAAAAGCCTTAATTGGATCAACATTAATTTTTTTGTTCGTCATCTGTTATCTGCTTCGTATTAAGTTGTTTACAATATTGGACGTACGCCATTGCCATACTTTCAAGAGATTTTTACTAGCTATAGTTGTTATTTTTCGGGCCTGCTTGCTGTTGATTGGGCACTTTATGACGAGTCCTTTCGGAATTACGCCATGACTACGACATTTACAAAAAAAAGTCAAATTGTTGGAACATTTGGCCAGAAGAATCATTTTCTTTTCCAGTTTCCGAATAGAAACATTCATGCCGGGTCCATACCGGGAATTGATTATGTCTTTGAATGTTTTATGCAATGAGAGTGTATGAAGTTGTTTACAATATTGGACGTACACCATTGCCATACTGCTTCGTATTGTCGCCAGTAGATCATATTACGTTTTCAGTCCAGGCTGACTCCAACTTCGCTCTTGTTTATAGTTCAATCCGGATTGTAATATTTACCATGAACACATTTCGCCAATCGATGTTCGCTATACATTCACTCCGAGTTGACTCGACTCCAGGTTCAATCTGGATTGAAGTTTTACCCTAAATGTAGTGTACTGGGAGTCTGACACTCCCAAGCCTGGAAACCAAGAAGATCTTCGTATTGGTTCATTGTTTGCAATTTGTGGATTAACGGTCCTACGTGCTAGAAGAGAATTTGAGTGCCCTGAAGCAGTGTTTGTTGTGATTGCCGTTTGGACGTCTTCTGGTCCGCTCGGCCATAGTCGGCAATGCTCGTGTGCTCCATCCTTCCTCCCCTCTCCCTTCCCCGCCGCACCAGCTGAGTTGGCTGGAGCGTGTGGGCTGGACAGTCACTCTTCTCCCGGCCCAGTTTGAGGGTAGTCGTGTGGGCTCGCGACCGCGGCGACACTCCCTGATATGTACTTGGTAAGTTTATAGTTTTCTTGTTTTATTTCCTGCTTACTGTTTTCCATTCTTGTTCGGTTTGATTCTGTTTATTCTTCTGTTGAGTTTGGCAATCAGGGTTGTGTCGTCGCGAGCTTGGCACAAGAAGGATGTGTTTCCCTGCTTTTATTAATTTGGTTTATGATGGAGAGCTGGTGTATTAGCTTGTGCACACTTAAGTAATAATTGTATCTAATTTAATTGCGTCTTGTTAACAGTGTACCACACTCTGGGCACGAGAGACGAAAGGGTTTGAGTTACCCGAGAGGGTAAACACGACGAAATAACCAAACTAGATAATACAGGGGTGGAAACTATGTATTATCAATTATCACCCATTACATACAATGATATCGGGAAGGGTGTACAATAGTTAACATAAGGTTACACATTTAATTGCCCACAACACGGCCTGAAGGGCCCATACAAATCAATAGCGCAATTAGATTCGGG
>PNEQ01000987.1:126983-206493 GCA_003012365.1 Medauroidea extradentata | reverse complement strand
GCCAATTTTGGTGGCTCTATCTCTTATATTTTCTAGTATTTTTCGAAAAATGTTTAAAAAATTATTTTTTTCAACGTGGCGTAGCTCCCTTAATATTTACCACAGAATAGTGTTGGTTTATATACCCCACCTTATTTTCCATAACGAATCCCCTCCCGGACTTTGGCACATGAATTCTGGTCCACCCTGTATGTATATATTACAAGAACGTACATGATTTGGTGAATTGTTCACTATAAGAACAGAAAGTGTTGACAGGAAAATTGTCAGTGTATAAAGGTACTGCAACTGGAGGTGAGTTCACTGGGGAAGGAATGGCGGGAATTTCTGGGACGACTTAATGGAAGATCACCTATACTGCCTTTAAGGATAAGATTACAGACTTCGAATGAAAGACTACTGGTAGCATAGATAATACAGAAAAACCAGCAAGTTAATGTGTCGCAGGTCGGACACGCCAGCCATACAGTGTGAGTGCCGCCCTACCAGGGGATGGGGAAGGAGGTAACGATAAAACTCGGCACCTGCGATGGCAGTTCTCATGGCTAGAGGGCCAGACATACGAGCAGTGTGCATACTACCTCTCTGCGGTGCTAAAGGGACAAACACTTACAATTCTTAATTCCATGCCAGAATGACATCGCCTCGAGTATTCTGCCTTGGTGTTGGCACTGGACCTAAACTTATGTCACCATTACTTGCGACGTGCTCATCACACCCATCTAGGAAACCGATCCCAGCGGCCAGGTTTACCATTACAAGCGCTATATGGCAGGCAATTGTGCGGCTGGCCCACTTGATTCTTCGAGGGTGACCAGAAGACGTACGAGATGTCATCGCAGTCATATTCTTCGTGGATGCCATCGCCATTTCGGACACGCGACAAGCAGTGTGCCTGGCCACACCACACACTGTGCAGGATGCCTTGGTTTCGACCCTGAAATGGAATCGATGTGAAAAGTACCAGCACCTTGTTGGCGGACTCTCTCTCAGGATGAAGACATTAAACCAAGACAACAGCAGCAATGACAGTATGTATATATATATATATATATATATATATATATGTGTGTGTGTGTGTGTGTGTATGCATATACACTCACACTCACCGAGAAGAAAATATTGTAAAATCAAGCAAAATTTGTTTGAAACAACCAAATGGTATATTTGAATACTTGCAAACAACGGAACAGAGTGTGTTGCAGAATGGTCTATGACCACTATTCTAGAAACTTTGGTGGGATGTACTTAAACAAAAGAGAAACGGTAAAACTATCTTACACATCTCTTGTAGTTACGATTCAAGTATAATGGTGAATGGGAGAAATGTATTGTAAATATACGTTTGTGAAAAAAAAAAAAAAAAAAAAAAACGTAATGTATGTGAAATTTATTAACTGATAAAGGCTGCTATTTAAAATTATACTCACTTTTTTGTGTGTTCAATACCTAAAATTTTATATTTATCGTGCAAATGAACATTTTACAAAATATTATAATGGAATTGTTCTACAGGATTTCCTTCAGTTGCATTATTCTAAAATAAATTACTTAATTTATGTTTGTTTATTAGTTAAGGGGGATAGATCCCTGTCAGATCGGTTTTACGGTTTTTCTTATAAATCAGGGAATAGACACATTATTTTACTTTTTTCACGCTGACAAGGCATAGTTTATTATTTCATTCACTTTTTCGAATCCATATGGCATTGTTTCTGTCAACGTTGCGGCCTCTGTAGTCGCTCCCGTAAATAAAGCAATTTTTCCTTTTCAGCTGTTTCCTGTTACAAAATAATGAATATATAATGGTTCCAGCAATTACAGAAAATCGATTAAGTTTGTATCTATGCCTTGTCGTGACAAAAATTTTGATACATCCACTGGAATAGAAGTTATTGAGAAGAAACAGATAAATACAAGGTGGTAGGGGTCAATATCCCTTAACTTTCTTTTGAGAATTGATTGAAAACGCTTTTTTATTTTCGTATTTACATCACTTTTTAAAAGGCTATCTCTGAATCGACTCACAATTTTTAACACTTCAGGAAAATAAATTTTATGAGTCACTGTTTTTAACAGCTTATTTAAGTTATATTATCATGTTAAAAGTAAAAAGAATAAAGAAATGAAATGTCTTATACGTACAATGCTGAAATATATTTTTTTATTTTAAATTTTTAATGATATTTGTATTGGTTTTTACATAAGAGGCAATATAATTTTTATAAACAACCAATTTCTTTACTGTTCCTTTTTTATATGACAACATGCATGAAAAAAAATACTCACAACCAAAGAAGTGCTAAATTTACACGTTGGATACAAAATGAAAAGAGAAGAATATCTAAACGAAGGTCAGTAAATGTGCTCAATCATCCGTGTACAGCCTAGGTCATAATTCAGGGAACCACGCTTCATTATCGATAGGCAGCCCATTACCGAGTATGGTTCGTCAGAGACGGGCGTAGAGGCTCACCGCGGGCCGCGTTGTAGATAAATTGAGTGATAGTGGCGCATGTTTGCAGTTCTTTATTGCGCACAGCCTTAGCAAGGTTCCTCGGTAATTACTGAGCTCTGAAGGTGACAACGTTTTGTTTGCCAGCAGCTTACGGTATATCTTCGTTGGTTGACATAATTCCGAAACTGACCTTGAGATATGCATCCACTACACAACCATCAGTCTGGGTACAAAGTCAGTGGTATTAACATCACGTAGTCGCATGAACAAGTCTTTCAGTTAGAAGAAAGGAAATTTAACAAGTACTCAAGTTTTCTAAAGTGTAAAAATCTAAACATTTTCAAACAAATATCAAGAGACTTTCAGCGCTGGATAAAATAATTGAGTTGACGATTAACTGCGATTACAACGTCTTACAAAATCCTAACCACGTGAGTAAGCTTATTTGCTGCAGATATCATAATATTCAAAGTTTTTTTCAATCTTAAATAAGAATCTTCAACTGTTTGAACAGTAATTTTATGCACCGTTTTAATTTTGTTAATCTTTAATGTGAATAATTTAGTATCTCTAAAAATTAGGACTGTGTAGTGATATTTCAGTTAATAAGAAATGAAGTTTCAAATAATGGGCCAATCGTTTTTTTGTGACACGACTGTTAAGATTATAGGACAAACGGACATTCATACAGTAGATAACGCAGTTAAACGGCTTGTACAGCTAACAGAAATTTTGCAATGCGATACACCATAAGCATGTTATTGGAACGTTGTGCCACTTACAATAATTTTCCTTCTGCAAGAGTGTAATTAAGACCACATCAACGTCTGTATGTCTTAAGTCTTATACCAAGTTGCCCATTGTACTAGAAATTTAATCAGTTTGTTTATGGATTCAATTTGTTTCGTTTGAGGAAACGTTATTTCTTTCAAACGAACTGAGCAACTCTGCAAAAAATAAGTTATATGTACAATTACTTCATGCCTGTGTTAATTTTTTATTTGAAAAGAAAATTAAAGGACGTGAATAAAGTTTACCACTTTGAAGCTTGTTTAGGTTTGCACGGTGCTATACTGTTTATATAAGCAACATCTACTGAAAAATCAAGATTAGTTTTATAGGCTACGTATATTTTCCGAAAATAGTCAACTACATGGGCTATGGAAAAAAGCTGATTATTGTTTTGGGTTTTGTAAAATGAGAAATATTTTAGGCTCGAGCTTCAGTGTTAAAATACTTATTTTTATCCGAACGTTTGACTGAATTTTTCCGCAGAGATGTTTCTTCTGATTTTGGTCTAAAAATGTGTATATTGATCAATTTTGAACACTCATATTAGGTCTAACTAACATTGGGTTGAAAACGTGTAACGTTAGGTTAGTTAATAGTTTCAAGTAGCAAATAAATGTGATGTTTCAATAGTATATTATTAACCTCTTGTTGTAAATTACTAAATACAACAACATTTTACCCGAAAAATAACAAATGTTTGCTGTGTACTTGCATTAGACAGGTGGTTTAATCTTAGTAACACCTATAATTGATGATACACTGCACCGTGTGCTTTACTTTGGTAATATTTTTGTCCTTGGGGGATATTTTATTTTAACTGAAAACAAAATTACTTCTGTAAGCACATATTACTTTATTTACATTGTTTCATATTTAATATTATTCAATCCTATTATATGGAATTGTCAATACCAGTGCGGGATTATTAATTTACCTACGCATTTCTGTACTCTGTGATAAATTCGTTAGGAACATAGCACAAGTCAACACTCAATGGAAAATTTGAAAAGGAAGAAAAAGATAAAATTGAACAGAGCTAATATTATTTATAAATTATACCTAGTTACCCCTGATATGTTTTTTTGTAATTGGCTTGCATAATGAATCTAATACTAATATGGCTTACGTATTACAAGGTGTCTTTCATCTGTGAAATAAGGTATGCTACAATCAATATTAAAGTTACTTTTTGCCTATCTACAAATGTATTTGGCTTGACCTCCTTTATGTTTGGTTGCAGTTCACCAACTTACCGAGAGTGTTGTGCGTCTTTGGCGCTGCAATCTGGGCGCGGTCAGGCTTAAACCGCACCCACTTTCTTCCAGTTTTTACAATATAAAGTAAATAAAGATTACTGGAGACTAGGTTTAGGAATGTGAACGATGGAAGTATTTCATAAATTGAAAAAAAAAAAAAAAAAAAACGTTTTGATAAAATTTTTTACATTTATCATGTAAACACTTGCAAAAATGGGAGGGAAATGGGCGGAGTTTGATTCCGACCTCCCTGATTGCAGCGCCAATGACGCACAACACTCTCGTAACTTGGCGAACTGCAGCCAAACAACAAGGGGGTCAAGATTCCAGGCGAGTGTCCTGATCTGTTCTACGGCCGTGGACGCTACCAAAGTGGGGCCTGAGTCTGTTAGCTATGTCAGGCAACCTTTACTTCGCCTAACAAACTTAGCACTAAATGAATCGCAGCAGTAAGACTCACTTCAACCTTGGGGATAGAGTCAGCTCAAATTTGAGGCTTTCTGAATTTGTTTATTTCGACACGGAACACAGATACCTAAATTACCTATTTGATTCAGAAACTCAGGCTGAGGGTACCGAATCCACCTCTGCAGGTAGTGTTTCAGAAATAGTTAAAGAACAACAATGTACTGCTGCTAAGCCAGTTTCTTTTAGCGCCAGTAGTCCGCAGGGTAATATGGATGCAAGGGTGCCGAGCCTAGTATTGCTAGTCTGCAGGAAATGATGCAGACTATGTTTCGAGGTTTATTGCAGCAAACCTAGAAATTATAAGAACAAACTGAACAGAGGCTGGTCGAAAGGTTAGAAGGAATTGGTATACAGATCCAAAAGAAGGTAGCTAGTCAGCTACAGCAGCAAGATGCCCTAACCAATGAGAGGCGGGGTAAAATAGAGAGCAGAGTATAAATTGTAGAATGCAACATATCCCTAGCAAAGACTGCACACTCAGAGCAAGCAAAGCAGCTAAACAGCCTAACCGAAAGGGTTAACAGCGTACAAAAGAGAGTAGATGTACAGCTGTAAGCTATCGAGGACCATTTAGTTCGTGTGGAAGTCACCAACTTAGGAGAAACGTTAAAGGAGCAGCTAGACTCATTTGGCCAACATGCATGCCAACTAATGAGTAACATGGAAAAGGCCTCTGACGCTAAGTAAAATCAAGTCAGAAATCAGGTCGGGGGCCTAGTTACAAAGGTTGAGGAGTTAGAAAAAATTTTCGCAGAGTGCAAATTAGCTCTCAGTTGCCTAAATCAGTGTTATACGAATTTAGTCGTGATTCGAACGAAGTAGCTGAGTCAGTTGTTACTCAGCCATCCTGCTGTCCTTCACCTGCAAAAACCCTTAACCACCATTCTGACTGTTACTGAGTTACCTCACAATCCAAGTAAGCCGTGGGTAGAACAACAACACATCTTCGAAGGTAGGCTTGAGAAGAACCCCATTATATTTCTTTAAAAAAAATTGAAGAATATTCAGAACTATTTCACTTGGATGAAGCAGACAAGTTGCGCAGTTTAAACTGGAGTCTCAAATCTACAGCACACAATTGGTGGGAGGTGGCCTAAGACAGTGTGCCTAATTTCGCTCAGTTCGTGTCTCGCATCACAGAGCAGTTCTGGAACCGAAAGATCCACGGCAATTTTCGAGCCCAGCTATACGCAGAACGATACATACCTGGCAGAGATAAGTAAGAACCTGGCGACACACTTGTGTAATTGTTACGATTGGTCGGGGCACTTCGATCCTCCCATAGGCGTCGAGGAGTTTATTTCCATGGTAATTCTATAACTCTCGTACTGATACCTGATGCATTGGGCTGGTCGTCAACACTCAGATCTCACCGCGTTCTGCCGTAATCTGCTCGAATTTGATCAAATTGACCGGATGCAGCAGCAAGACAACTGTGATGATGATAGACGCCCACCTGTATGCCATAATCAAGAACAGCGAGACCAGCGTCCATTTAACCGACCAGGTCCACCACCACATGTGCGTAAAGTCAATACCTACATATGTTATCGGCCTCACTACCGCTAGTGTGACAGGACCGCCCTCCTCTACATGATACCGAAGGCTTAACAAGAGACAACATACAGAACTTTGTTCCGGGGAAGATGCCACTCACTCTTAGTCCTAAATAGCCAGGGCTCATCATAGCTGTGCAGCCAAATAATAGGTTAGGTGTGGGATCCATCTTGTTGTGGGCGAGGTGTATACTTCTCTACGAAACCACTTTGTGGACGAGTCCAGTAAGGCGGGCCAGACCAGGATCCAAGGACTCGCCCTGTAAGTCTACTCCCAAGCAGGAGTTCGTTAAACTACTACCACTCAGAGTCCAACCCATGATCGGCAGAGCAAAAGGTTGGGGTTTAACACCGATCGCGATCCCCTGAGTACTTACGCTATACCATACATCCTAGTTTTCACCCAAGGTAATTCCGGAATAAGAACAAATGCAGAAAGAATCAGTCCGACTGAAATTACCCTCGCAACCATTGACATTCCGAAGCCGCCAGGGAAATGGAAGATCCCACAGCGACAGAAGAACTTCTTCCAGCAGCAGCATGGAAGAGAGTATAAAAAGGAAGTGGAGATATTAGGAAACGTCAAGGACGGACCACCAAACACCCAGGTCTCAGCACCAGTCCAATGAAAAATTGAGAATCAGAGCGACGGATACGTACTGGCACTGAGGACCACCAAGTTCTCCTAATAAACGTCATCAGTCCAGTGAAAGGGATCATCAGAAATCACCTGAACACATGTCAAATTATCAAGTGCAAAACATGTCTAGAGGACAGTAACCTCACCAAGAAGGGTAGTATTTTGCGAATCAAGCACCACTGGATTTTACACCAGCTAGACCAAGAGACGAAGAAGGATCGGTAAGGCACGGACAAGGCCCTACATGAAATCAGAAGGGTAGATTAAACTGCTAGAGGTCAGTGTGGCAGGTCAGTGCACGGTCATAATTGAGCCCTACCTACCAAAACCCCCTACCAATGAATACATAAAACCGACGAATATGCAAAATCTGAGATAGGTGGTCACCAAATTTGTCAAGGAGAGATTTAGGTTAACAGTAGAGAAGATAAGTACATTTTCCAAAATGTCCAAGATTAATTAATTACTGCCAGGACAGCTAGTCCTAGTGTGAGCCGCTCCGAGCAGTCAATTCTGGGAACAAGCAACAAGGAAACTATTTTTCTCTACAATAGTCCCTACCAAGTGAGCGAGAGAGTGCACCCCAACTGCTCTGAGGTGGCAGATCAAGCAGACAGTACTATTGTAGACATTTATGAATTTATACAACAGTCCAGTGCAGCAATTGTGAGGCTGTAGAAGCAATGCTTGTTATACTACGTAAGCGAAACAGCTTTTGTATGCTGCTTCAAGCTGGAAAGAAAATGGTTTACTTGTTTGTTCAGAGATAAGGTATTTAAATGGCAATTGCTAAGGGATGGCGACATTTAATATTTGACAGAATATTGGTACAGTGTAAGTAATATGTTTACTGTATTTATAATTAGCCTTATAGCCTGGAAGCGGTCCTATGTTCTTAATATTTTGCACTACTCTGTATATGTGTGTGTTGAGCTCTGAATGTATGCTACTGTGGATGACGTCTAAATTCTTAATTGAATGTTACAGAAACCAATTTTATTAGTAAACATCAAAGTTTTGTGTTTTGAACAAAAAAAATTGTACTTTTACAAAAAGGTTTTATGGAAACCAGTTACCAAAAAAGTTTTTTGTAATACTACGAAAATATTTTGTAAAATATAAAAAAATCTTGTACATTTACACATTTCTTTGTATATTTACAAACATTTATGTAAATCTACAAAGAAATTTTGTATATTTACAGCTAATATCTGGTTTAGTTTACAATAATTGCTTGTAGTGTTACAAACATTTTTTTTGGAGACTAGTTTCCAAAAAAAAAATTTTTTTTGTGAAAGTACGAAATGTTTTATAAAATGTGAAAGGTTTCCTAGGTTTATTTTGTTTCAATTCGAAAAAATCTGCTCATTAGCATTATTTTACTAGTTCCCAAAGTTGTTTACGATATTTGTAACCACTTTAAAAGGTTTCTGACATCTTACTTTTATTATCTGACTGATAATGTTCTGATATTACGTTACAAGAATTTCCTTGTAAATGTAGATTTTTTTTTACTGTGTGGTAACCTTATGTACAAGATAATAATATATTTGTATGCCGGTATATCCTACTTATCTCAACATCTAAATGTATGCACTCTCTCTTCTGATTTACAACTCACTGCGATCCAGTTTCTCTTCAAAAACTCACAGTTTTCGACCCACATATCGAGACCTGATTAAGCTGAAAGTAGACTGGAAGAGCATACCTGAAAAATTTATATCAGAAGGACCTAAAGGGTCTGTTTAGGGTACACAAAGCAACTACGTCCCACCTGAGAAAGAAAATAATTAGGAACAGAAATTTAGTGACGCGAGTATACTACGTTGCTGAAATCATTAGTAATGTTTACGCGCACTCCCAAAAGTCCTTATTTCCTGAAGAATACACGCAGTAAGAAATAAATACTCTTTTTGCCCGCACACGTCTGAAATAAACGGTAAAATAAACACACAAAATGGCGGAGTTCGTGATTCTACACATAAGAGAAGATAAACGCTTTAAACCGAATGAAAACTGATCACTCGGGGTTTTGAGGAACGGTTTTATGCACTTGCAAGTATAAACTTTTTAACTGAGACGAGCCGAGAACGTTATTTCGATATATATATGTTTGTTTATTTATATTTTTATTTATATGTGTACGATATGCAAAAATACAAATAAATTTTACGTGAAATTATAAAGTTGTCATTCTGTTGCTTAAGTCAATAGGTTTGACTCAAAATTGTTTCATTTGTACGTTTTGAGTAGATTTTACATTGGATAAGTAGCGAAAATAGTCAAACAGATACTTTGGCACGCGTTTGTATGAAATCTAAGAAGCCGAAATGTATTTAATTTGTCGTGAATTGCTATTAATTTAATATGTAAGGGCTGTTCAAATTTTTAGTATAATTATAAAATTACGAATTTTTAAGTGAACCACGCCCTTAACAAGTATAACATACTAAGCACTCGATACAACCATTTGCAACTAGATGCATGTTGCATTGTTATTACATTTAACAAACACAGTGCTTCGCTGAAGATACGATTAATGTAGCATACATTATAAGAAACTATTCAATTTGAACTACACTATATCATTCTGATTAAGCTAATAAGTAACATAACCAAAATTTAAAATTGACACTGTGACACTGTGAAACCGGTACATTTTCTTAAAACCTAATTTTGTCACTATCAGAAATACTTTTGCATCTAACATGTCAGCTGTTCCGCTAAACTGACAAGAACTGGTTTAATTTTCTGAGACTTCATGTTAAGTAAACGTTCTATGTGTCTACATAATACAAGATGCTTAAAGGACAACACCAGTTAAATTTAACTAGCTTTAAAATCACTTGGTATAAAATTCTTGAATTAAGTTGTCACGTAGAAATAACAAACTTAAAAATATTACATCTGTTCTGAAAATAACGATTAAATATCATCTATACACTCTCGCAGATTTCTCCAATTAATTCACTGTGACATGACACTCATAAACAACAGACAACGACAAAATTAGGCTACATAATTTCTTATGTGTTGGAAAAATTTACGCTTTAGATAACTTTGGAAAAAAGACATACGTTCATTTACTTCAAACAAGGCCCACATTCAATCACACAGCAGTTTGTGGAAGGGAGTCAAAACTAAATCACCAAGCTAGGAATTACTAATGAATAGGATACAGTTGAGATATAAAAAAATATGTACAAATTAGTCAGTGGTGAAACACAAATCAAATGTTTAGTTTAATATAAAATGCCGTGTTCTAAGAATATTAAGTTGTAGCATACTTGTTTTATGTGCATGTATGTATGATGGCATAAAAGTATTTATGTATAATTCAGTGATGCTTAAGAAAGTAAACGACGTGTGTGATGATACACACGAACATGAGACACAATTATAAGTATATTTTTCGAAGACGCAGGTTGCAGGATGTACTTAGGGATTGGGGATGGACATGAGGTTTGTAGATTAATTTGAAGATAAGTGAATTAAGATTGTATTGAGATTATGAGTTAAAACTGAGAAAGAAAATACGAAGTAAAGAGGAAATTGGTTATTTAGAATGCGATTGAGGTTTGAATATGAACTTAGGGATTGAGAATGAAAGAAACGATTCGAGAATGAAAATGAGAAGATGAAGCTTGAGAAAGAAATTGAGGTGTGGATTGAATTAAAAACATAAGTGAAAATTAATACTGATCGCTTGATGCACCAGCAATGCCAAGTTCCACAGTCGCGTCGTAAGATACTATTGGCGATATCTAGAATAGATATCTCAATATAATCATCTATCATCAACATCCGTTCAAAGCTTATTAGTAGTGTTTACAAGATGTTTGACTATTATCGGTACAAAAGAAAGTGTTTAGTAGAGCACAACGAAACAAGCACATAATCCCATTAAAAATAGGTCTGGAAATTTATGGTTTCCCCGATACGACGTATGCACAGGTGCGGTTATGCCAATGTTACAACACTAATGCGTTATGTTCCAGGTACCAGTTCCCACACGGGACAGTAAACGCAGTGTACACGTGTAGCATATTAAATGGTTGCCTTGGTTTCACACATATTTTCAAATGAAATGATACCCGACATCCACTTCATTCACAAGCTTGCTAATGGCAATGCACGGGAGACTGCAAGAAGTAAACCAAAAGAGAATAAAACCAGACAACAGTGTGTTCGTTAGGTCATCAAGTGCGTATCTGCAGTTTGGATCCTGAGAGAAACTGGTATAAAGTTATCAATTTTTCTTTTAACATTTTTCAGTTTCTCCTTCATAAACTACTGACCTCTTCCTCACTATCAAAGATTTTCTCTAAGTTGCCTCAATTTTCTTTAATTGTCTCCCAAGTCCACAAGGTTCCCTCTGCATTCCCTCTTGAACACAGCCTTCTCAAATTTCCGCTTTGACGCAAACTTGCCGGTGCTGCACATTGCGCCGCTGAGAACGCTACTTAAACTGGCATATTGAAATCCGACAGTATGATGACGGTTTTTTCAATTTTTTTTTGTTTTCTAGATCTTAGTGTTTTTATATTCTTGTTGTTTTATTTAAATCTTCACATCACTTCTTCGCCTGCGCCGCTTACAATAACTTAATTTTCTTTGATATCTAAGTACATATGTTGCCATGTTATTTCCCAAATCAAATAAAATTGCAAATTTCTATTCATATAATATAAAAATATATATACGAAGATGTAACCTACCTACAACTGCACCATCAGTAAACACAATGTTTATCAATTCTATTCACTGCTTATTTTCGAGACCTTATTAATTCATACCTTACATTACACTACAAATATACAAACGTAACATTATCTCCCTTTACTTCTTTTAAATTACCTAAATATGTTTTAACTGTCACAACACTAACCATACGTAACATTCACTAACAATGGCAGGCAGTCATACTGCATTGCAGTCGCCAAATCAAGCACCATTTTCTTTTTCATTGAAAAAAATTACATATTATTGTAAATACGCGTAAGAAATCAAATGAATGTAAGGGTAGCCATAGTTGTTACAGTAAGAGGTATATTTTATTCTCTTGTGTATACAAACAACACGATGGAACTTTCTGATATTATAATTGTATATAAGAACCGACATTAAATCTGTGCCTTTCAAAAAATTATGTATACTTTATTGAATTATAATTACCAAAGACAGCAGGTGCGCGTACTTTTTATTCACATATGTATGGATAGATATAAGTGATATATTTTATGCTTGATTTAAGGGTTTAAAATTATAACTTATAATATTTGTCTGTAATTCCCAGAACTAAAATTGGTAGTTTCGTAAAAAATGTTACGCTAATACATTTATATTTTACAATTGAAGAGTTGTCAACCAGCGCGATATAGGTATATGGCGGCTACCTAGCAAGCATGGCGAACACATTTAATGAATCAATTACAACATTCATAGTATATACAATCCCCCATCACAGCACTGAACCATATTGACTGTGTCAACCATCCTCCCACTACAAACTACATTAATATCTTTACTGTAATATTTCACTAGCATCTTTCAAAAACATGTGCATTTGGTCTACAAATATCGACTCAAATCCTTCTCTTCAATTACACTGCAAGACCTATCTATAGACCTACATTTAAAACCATACTTATGATACTAATATTTGATATTACTGTAAAATTCAATGTATAACTCCCTTTAAAATCTGTCTCATATCATGCATTTAGTCCTCGTCAATAGAACTTACATTACGACACCTACATTTTCTCGGACCTTTTGATAACAGCCCTTATACGTCATTTTCAGACATCATTACTGTGCCTCAATTTAAACCTCAAGACTGGACTTCGTTGCAAACCTCGCTTTTAGGTCTCTGTTTTAATGTTCATTGTTAGCAATATATTTTAAGCTTCACTTCTAAAAACTACACTGTTAAAAATAATTTTCGTTGGTTTACGGAGAAGTGGTAGTAAAAAATTCTCGAGAAGTGTCCGTTAATTTACGGAAGGCAACTAGCTCCACTTATGGAAACTCGCACATTTATGTGGCTTTATTTAGGATGCAGGCACAATAATGCGTTCGGTTATTTATTTAGTTTCTTCTCGAAATTTTGCATTTGTTTAATTAACGAAACATAATTATGCATAACTGTGTTACAAACTAGTGTTTCCATTAATTAAACAGATGTTTCCGTAAAATTGCCCGTGAATTCGCGAAATTTTAACTGTGTACAGGATCTGAGATCTGGCTGTATGTGACAACCGAGCAGACATTTGTGCTATCCATGAGGATCTCTGACAATTTGGCAGGAAAAAAAGACAATTTACCTCAATTTGTTTTCCAGGTTGATGATTCTCCAATATTGCAACTCTCAGCAGATGAACAGTACATATACAATTATACATACATGAAACTATTATTTAAGAGGATACAAATGTATGAGGCCATCAAAATTTTTCTCAATAAAAGACATTTCTCTCTGAACCTTTTAAAGCGCCACAGTTCCACATAGAAAAAACTAGCAGTATTTAAAGTTATGCCGCCACAAACATAACCTATTTGGGAGGTGTGAACCTATTTATGTCCCTCACAGTGGATTAGGTCAGCCCGCGTGAATTTTCTTAATTCTCACGGAGTAGTAGGGTATTTATGCCGATTACCATGACAGATTAAATTTCTTCGCTTCGAAACTTATAGTTTGGTCCTCAAGTCTAAGCATTAAAGTGGTTGAGAATCATCTGAATAAACTGTCATTTTTAAAAATCGCTTTCAAAGGTGCAAACTGGCATAGTTAACTTTTACAAAGTATTGGAGTTAAAATGTAGAAAGGCCACTATGGCAAAGCCAATTGATCATATTGCAGACTCGAATGTAAAAATCACTGTCCTTGACCTCTACTAGCAACAGAGTAAAAATTAATAATATAGTATTTTAATTTTCTAAATATTTTGGTCATGTTTGTGAGGATTTCATTTACCGTGAAAAGTGATAAGACGTAGAGCATACTACAAGTACGGACTAAATGGATTTGCAATACCATTGCAGCCTCGAAAACAATGCATCATTCGATAAAAATTGACGAATTTTTTTAAGAATTTTTTTGTTTGACTAATTTTCTTCTAAAGATAACATTTAGCGAGATATTTATATAAAACTAGTTCTGGCCGCATTTTTTTTTTCAATATAGCGGCAAAAGCTTACATTTTAAGTCTGGGAACTTTAAGGGTGTTAAAATAATAACTTTTTAAAAATCTCTACAAAAAGTCAGGTTTCTTCGAATTCATTCGACCATTTCGCTAAATTATCCGTTATTTGACTGGACTATAGTATCAATCGTGCAATGAGAAGCTTCATAAATATGTTTGCTTTCCCTGTTGGTGCACTCGAAGTTTAAAATTGTTACAAAACGAAATATATCATGTTTGAAGTTTAATGATATAGCGTCGTGTTCACTGAATAAATGTAACAAGTGAACGACCCGATGACATACATGCAGACATACGCATGATCTAATTATACTATCTTTCCTAGAAGAGAGTACGTTATGTTTGTGAGAGATTGAAGCAACTGTTGTTTAGTTCTCCTTAGTAACAAACTAAAAATTTCACTGAATTTTGGAACCACTTGAAATACTCTCATGTACACCGTTATAAATTTTTAACGGATATGTACCGTTAATAAACGGAAATTGTGTCTGTACAAGTAAAATACGGAAATGTCTATAGTAAATATACGGTACGGAATCATACGTATTATGTCAATGAATATGCGGACACTTGCACGGAATAAATCGTAAATTTATGAGTGAGAGAGATGTAAATGTTACGTTATGTTTTAATAACATCACCGGTAAATCTTCAAATCTGTAGAAATGCAATTGTATCGTTATAAACATGTAAGCATTGTTCAGTTACGTGTGATGGAACTATTTCACGGAAACTTCTGTTGGATTAGGAACTAAGTTTCTGTGAATTCAGGAAGGTATCTGGAGAAATTTTTACCGGAAATTCCGTAAACCGACGGAGAAAAATTTTTACAATGTACTCAGGAGAATGTTATATGGATATTGCGGAGTATATTTTCTGTGTGAAAGTATCACAGTCCAATGTGTGAGAAATTTGAAGATACACGCATTTCGTAAGTGAAACAGAGCACATTTGGCATACTGTAAGTCTTTTGCTAGACAGAACAGAGGTAGAACTCCCAATCACCTGATGTTTTTCTGCAACGCAACCACCTGTCACCTAAATAGTAGTGGTAGATAGCGGTCACTATAGAACAATGGAGGTCCTATCAACTAATCACTCTGCAGCTTGTTGTTTTATCTTAAAGATAGTTTTATTATGTACTGCTGGTTGTAAGTGAAGTAACGGAAACCGCGAGGCAAAGAAAAGTGCACTTTATTTATTGACAACTGTCTGGGAGAATATAAATAAAACCCAACCGATCAGAAGAAGGTGAACTTGTAAACTAACAGTTTTTTATATTTTTAATAGAAGCATGATTTTAAGACATTATGTATACATAAATGTGTGTACATATTATAAACTTATACCGAAACAATACCGTACAAATAATTGTTTACGAAGGGTATGAAATGTAATGTGACAAAACTTTCCAAAATGTTGCACTTAAAAAAAGTCGTCATTTTGCCTACGTAGAATATTCGGAAGTATTAATTTAACATACAATGAATAGGGGCTCTGTTTTGTAGGAAACTGTGTATACTTAAATTTTGTGTACACAATGTATTTCGCTAAGGTTGATAGTTCCGCAAGAAAAAAAAATAACTATTCTACCTTCAGCTTGTTCCTTGCGTTCCTTCTTGCACCTTTTACCTCCAGCTATTCCAATACTCACGTCGACTTAGTATGTTGCACAGTACATACCGACGAAAATCCGTGTCAATTTATATTATACGGCGTTTATTCTAATTCATAATTTACTGTAAATTAAAATAATTTTCTTATAAAACTTTGATATGAATTGTAAAAAAATAAATGTTGAGATACTTTTTCTTTGACTTTATTAGAAGATGAGACAAATTAGAAAACCAACCCGTATTTCTATTACTAGAACTAATGACCAAATGGAAACTAAACGCCTGTTGAAGTCATAAGAAAATATATGTAAACAGAATTTACACAAAAGGAAAAATAATCACTTCTACAGACAAGTCAGGTTACTAGATATCAAAATAAGCAGAAACTACGATAGTGTATGGAATTTCAGATTGTGTGTTTTACCGTGACCAAGGTGATTAATTCCGGTATGAACCTGACCATCACTTAACTGACAAACCCGGGTTCTACGAATTTTCTGAGTTCTAGACGTTTCCATTATCATGTTTGATCCCGGAAAAGCTTATAAACTTCTTTAAATTCTTTGCTAGCTCAGGTTAAGAAATCTCAGGCCAATCTTAGGTTTTGTTCATTTTGAAGTAAATTAAACCCGTTGAGATATAAAAAGACTATTTAAACTGTTCTGCAAAATCATCTAATTTTTCGGGAATTTATCGAATATTTACTAGATTTTTTTTCAACTCTTGACGAAGAACTAAACTTGGCACGACGGCGTACTTTTGGGTTGATCTTACCAAGGATGTCTTGTAGCAGGTCGGGACTGTTGTCTTTTGATCATCCCGCAGTAGTTATTCGACAAATCCGTCTCGTCCTTGGATGGCAACCACATCTTCTTGATTCTTGTACGACGATCGCGACCTCTTCGCCTTCGGATGATGCTCTCGTTCCCCTTGTTCATCGAATGATAGACACGTCGAACCGAAAACCAGGACAGCAACGGACACGAAGTGGACAATGGAATGGTCTGAACCACAGGATCTTCTTTATAATTCCCTTGAATATCACTCTTCAGCGTTGACATCGTGTATAATTTCAAATTTATTTCTCCTGGTATTAGTAGTAGAAGCAAAATGAGAACTTTCTGACGACGCGTAGGAACAATTTAGCGTCTCGTTGAAAAAATACTCACGTCATATTGACTTCACGTCTGTTAGGCACCATCGACGGGAACGTTCTTATTTTCCGTAAAATGTTTCTCAATCGTTCTTCAACAAACTACTTCTCTTGTTTTAACGTCGCAATACCAATTCTAGTCAATACTTTCCTCGTAGCTAACCCCGGGTTTTTTCGCTTATATGATCAGATCAGGTTGTAATTCGCGGTACAAAATAAAATATTTCTAGCTTAGGTATAAAAGCTGTAGGAGTCATTAAAGTTCCAAAAATACAATACCTTATACATTCAATACATATACGATTAATCTTACACTCTCCCTGGCACGTGGTAACTATGGTAATAGAATAGTAAATACCTAGGTTAATTGACAAATAAATTAAAATTTATACTCATCTGTAACATTGGACAAAATGCTATATTGCAATATTTACTACAGATAACGGAATATTTTGCCACCAGAGCACAATTCCAGAAGCAAGACACATGATTTTGTTGACACAACCAGTATTATGTCATAAGTCAAAGTACAACGCCATACAGTAAAAAATTTCATTCACGCAAACGAATTACTTTGTTCAGAAGTACACGTATCCGATTTGTTGCTCTAAATCAAATATACTGTTAGTAGATGCTGTAATTTGTATTCATACTTCGAAATTTAACTAGCCTATTCTATGGTAAGTTCTATCGTTAGCAAAAATTTGTGTTTTATAGCTATTTAATTTTGTTACGAACTACAAATTTCAATACAACAATTTGTACAGTCAACTTAAAAAATAATAAAATTGTTACTACACATATCTGAGTAAATCCAATGAGCTTTACACCAAGGCATAACAATTATAAGAAGGTTTGAATATGATCACGCTTTATATTTGCTTGGATTCCAATGAGCTCTTGTTGTAGTACGACGCCATTTATGTCATTTACGGTTCGCCACTAAAGTCTATTTACAACTAATCCTATACTAAGGTTTACTGACCAAATAGTACAATTATAAAAAAAAAAACGAAATGAAAAATTTTTTTAAACAAAGAAACTATTTCACCTCAAACAAACAAATTATTGGAATTCGCTAAGCAAACAATTAAATTTAATTAAAGTTAAACATTTTTTCTCGGCGTACAAGCGCCAGTTTAAAGCATTTGATAAAAATGTAAGTTCTGATTCGTATGGATTTTGCTATAGTTTTTAAATTCGTAGATCTGTTAATGCTGAGAGTGTCAGATAAAAGACAGTACGCTGTCGCAGTTTGGTTTATATTATGTACCTTGATTCACTTTCAGGTATACTAACTTTGAAGCGTTAATATTTTATCGAGAGAAAAAATTGAGTGGTTGTATCAGTTTTAAATGATAATCATAAGTAATTTGGGCCGAATTCCGTATTCTCAAGAGTCAAATTGCAAATTACTTTTTAAAATTATTTTTTTAGATGTTAAACAGTTAAGAGACGAAACAACACAAATTGTGACATCCCCCCCAGCTCCTTTTCTTTTCAGAGGTATACCAGAAAAAACTACCAATGTAGTTTGAGAAAATATTTACTGATACGAGCATAAAAAGTGATCGAAGTTGCGGGCAGAGAGTTAGTTATAAATTACGTAATGGATATATATTTAAATGTGTGTATGTGATATTTTATATCATATATACACGTGTGTGTGATTTTATGTAGTAGTTGATAACAGCCAACAAAACATTATTAAATATAAATTTAATTCCATGCCAGAGTGTCCGACTGGCATTTCTGGTAGAACATACTGTCAAATTCAAAGCTATTTTAATCTGACGTTACCACCGATCGATGCAGCCATGTTGATTTTCTCGCCACCAAGGCCTCTTCCAATGCGTCACGTCTTATCACGATCAACGCCAATGACATTTGACGAATGATAGCAAGGTAAACGTAAACAACTAAGAAGATAAAACTTATAGCCCAATGAACACTTTCACATCAACTTGTCCGTTAAAAATGCATCCACTTCAAGTACAGAATAGAACATAACATACCAGAAAATCTACGGTATTACATTTGGTCGCGAATGAGGACGTGCCTAACCAATGAAAAACTTTGTTTCCTTTACTATTCGTTAAGCTGTTAAAACTTTCTTTCATTTTATACGAGATAAATGCGAATTATGAGAGTTTTTAATGCCCTCTGAACCTCTCTCTTGAATGGCAAGAGATCGACTTGATCCACGATTAATACAAATACTTTTCGTACAGTTATAATATTTAAGCACATACCTTAGACTACAATAATGAATTATTAATTCGTTTATTGCCCTTTTGTCATTGATAGCCGTGTCTGATTTAAGTAAGTTCAACATTTTCTGAAATATTTATGCTAAAATTGATTTAATTAAAGTGATTTATAATTTTGTAGCAATTAGGTAAGAATGGCATAACTTCGGTTTTTCTGTGACATACACCTATTTATTCGACTAGACTGCGTTTGGCAATGTATGCTGTTTATTAGATTAATATTTTCTGCAATTTAAGAGAATTTTCTGGGAAAGTAAATGTTCTTCTTACACTTATCTAAAATAAATGGTAAAATAAAATTTTAAAAAGAAAAAGAAATTTTGCACATGTTATTCAGCTTAAAAAACCTCTCTGAAGTGTACTTTAACTCCAATTTTAATGCATTAATTTTTCATCAGTCGTCTGGCTGGAGAACGCTGATCTCTCTCTTCTCAGTCAGCCTACAAAAACAATAAATTTTTAAGTCGTTTTGAGCACACAAAAAAAATTACGATAGCCATATATCTCCGGTTTAAGTTTTATATTTGCATTTTAGAATAATTTCTAATTGAATAATATATATTCAAATTATTTTTACCTTTTTTAAAGGCTTTTGTAAATTTAATCACTCGTATATCCTTATCTTTTTAAACTTACACGTTCTAAATACAACACTAATTATTATTTACAGTCACGAGAAGTTCAATTGGAGATTCATTTCTATTTTGTAATAACAATTAACACAAAAAAATTGAATTCTGAGGTAAGATATATTCTTACATTTAAAAGTAAACAAAATGTTAACTTAAGATAAACTGTAAATTACCTAGATCTTCGCATGATTTCTTCCCAATTTACGTAGATTAATATTCTCTTCTATTCAATTGCCTAAAGAATATTATAACGCCATAAGCGTAGGTTCAAGTCAAATTAAATAATTTGAATAAAGCTTTTTAACATTATTCATAAAAGTTAAGTTATAAAATGCCAACAAATATACTGTCAAATAAAGGTAAAATAAAATGACGAATTCATGAATACGAAACCACAAAACATTCAGAGTGAATGTATTTATATAAGTTTTTCTTTGGTTGTTACTACTTGCAAGTCACACAAAATGCATAGGTAGTAAAGGCAGATGACCTACGTGTAAAACATTTACTCAACTGATGGAAACAGCTAAGAGGGTACACTTTAAATTTTGCTTTACCTCAAGAACGAAAATTGTGGTACTCCCCGCAAAAGATGTTGCTGTTAACATATTTAAATATATAAATAAATACTTTCAACGAGAGGTTTAATCGTTGAGATCCTTACTAGCGGTTCAGTATATAGTGAGCTTTCAAAAAAGGCGTGCCGAATCTCTGTTTTCAGTTAGTATCATTCCCCTGCATGTTAACATACACATTGCCACGTGACTTACACTCTAAATTTGAATTAATGTATATTAACTAATTCACGCTGATGAATGTTGCAACATTTTGAATCAGTGGAAATAGTCACTGTTTAATTAGTGAATATTAACTGATTTCCTTTCAGAGTGCCAACATCTCAAAAGTGAATCAGTGTATATTCACCGTTTTTTCCAGTTGTTTTCAAAAAAAGTTTTTACTTATAAAATCAGTGAATAGTAACAGGATAATCTGTGGAATCCACTTATTAACTTGTGGAATGTTGGCACACTTGATCGGAATCAGTAAATATTCTCCGATTTCACAGTGATTTTTCACTGAATCAATTTGTTGAAAATGCTCCATCCATCGGCATGAATCAGTGAATATTTACTCATTCAGATTTAGAGTGCAGTTGATATGGTATGTTAAACGTTCTGAAAATGTTGCTAACAATATCTACTAATTTAATAAACAAGCGATGAATAACAGCTATCATCGTTAATTTTGTTATTAAGTACCTGTGTACTATCTTCCATATAAGATAGCTTTCTGCACATCCTCTTTTGAATATATGCGCTATATATCCTCTGTGATTCCTCCCTAATAATTTGCACACGGTTCGTTGACAAAATATCAAAAATTTTGCATGAAAAAGATCTATGAATGGTATTTACCTTGTTTAAATTTAAACAATACTTTTGCAATGGCAAGCGACGGTAGACACCTTAAAACATTAGCAAATAATATTTCACCAAACAATGTCTTGCATGTTAAGTAGGCGCACGCCTATCTTCAGTCCTATTTCATCTTGTATACCATATATGACTAGAGACGTGCAAAATTCGCGTTATTTTCTGACAGCTGACTAGACTCCAAATGACTATAGGCTTGTTCGACGTCTCCCGCTGGCCGATATTGTCGTGACTTGCCGCGTAGAATGCTTACACGGTAGAGAGGCCAATCTCTGTAAAGACGTAACACACGTCAATGACAACACATGAAACTTCGTGGCCAATAGAATCGCCGATTATGCTCTGTTATGCATAAGAAAGTGAAGTTTAGTCTGCTACCAAATGATAACGCGAATTTTGCATGTCTTTATATATGACAACATGCCTTCCTCAAACTACAAGTACCTATACGTTAATAATACCTGCTATTAAGAAAACTAAATGTTTTATGTGCTTGTCTATTCTAAAATAGTGACAAAGTGCGCAGTTAGTTTTGTTATGTGATAAGCTTTAGGCCCACGACACATTTGACTAAAATTACGAAACACGTAAATAATTGCTGTTGCTTTGTCAAAAACTAATTTTTAACTCAGTTTTCACGAACAATTGAAGGACAATAAAGTGGTTCAACAGATGAAAGAGACAGTTAATAAATCATATAATATTCAAATATGTCAATTACAATTCATTTTATTTCACTATCAGTATATTTAAATATGAAATACACGGCACTTCTTTTCGTAGTCAAACAAACAACTAGAAAGGTAACTAATGGTAATGCTGAATTAAATGCTGTAACTTCAAGTGATTTTTTCAAACATTAAATCTTAATCTCGAACTACCTATATCTATTTTGTCATTGCGCCTTAATAAGAATACATGTTACGTGATCTCATAACTGTCTATCGCAATCGGTGACTTGGCCCTGCGAAGAAAATGGGCATCTTCGTAGTTTAACCGGTGTTTGTAGGATAAGTAAGAGCATACAACAGTCTCAGTGTAGAGTTTCATTAAGCTCAATTTGAATAAAAGCAACAGGCTATTGCTCGTAATATTATTTAAAATGCACAATGTTTCTTAAGATACTAGTTTGCCTCTGCTATTAATTTTTTGTAGTAGTAATACCATATATATTTAATTTATCTACAATTTTAAAGTTAAAAAGTTAGTATTTTAATTTTTCAGAAATAATTTTTTACATCTTAAAAAAGGAAATAATTTAAATAAATGTGAATATATCTTATGGTATGCGGGAAACTAGAAATGTTACGAGTGTAGTGAATTATTGAAAATTGAAAATTATTTTACTGAAAACATTTTAACATATCAATAAAATAATTTTGTTTGTGTAAAAATAAAAATAAGTTAGAACATATAGTTTTACTCTCGCCAACTGATACGCCAAGTCTGCAATGCAAGTACATCAATTCATTAAGTAAGATTTTTTTTTTCATTCCCTTCCTTAGTGGTTATGATATAAGATAAAACACGTGTTCTGTAGCGGGCGTTCTGAAGTGTGTGTGTGAACTTCTAATATCCTTACAAATGCTTCCTTAATGCAGCTGTCTGCTGCTTCCCCCGCCCCCACCCCTATTTCGGCGCTGCTCCATACCCTTGTCGTCCCACCCTTCACCAGCGCTAAAACACAGATGTTAAGGGTGTTCCAGTGTGGAAAAACCGTAATTTTATATTTGTATAAAATAGGGTTAGTTTTGTAGACATTACTTGACAGTACAATTTCCTCTTACGAAAAAATTTTAGCTCAGCCAGTTTTTCCATATTGTCAGTTCAAAGTCAAAATGTGCACATTCATGCAAAACTTGGAAACCAGTAAACATAATGAAATGGAAAAAATCACATCAAAACTACATGCCACGGTCTACGGCTTGAAACATATAGAAACCCTTTACAAAAAATGTTGTACTTAAAAAAAGTTTCTAAAATCTGCTATTTTTTAATTACTCTTTAAAGTTTTTTTAAAAATACAAAAGGTTTATGTAAAGGGTTTTTATATGTTTCAAGCTGTACACTGTGGCATGTAGTTTTGATGTGATTTTTCCCATTATATTATGTTTATTGGTTTTCAAGTATTGCATGAAGTTAAAATATGCAAATTTTGACTTTGAACTAACGTTATGGAAAAACTGGCTGAGCTAAATTTTGTTCTTAAGAGGAAAATGTACTCTCAAATGGTGTCTACGAATCTAACCCTATTTTATGCAAATATAAAATTATGAGTTTTCCACCCTTGAACGCCCTCACTCAACTTGAAAAAAATTACTACACACTGGGGGGATATAAAACATTACTACTTGGCTTTGTGTACTGACCCAGCACAGAGAAGGCGTTGAGTTAATCAAACTAGTCTTCTCTTGTGTAGCTAAGGTCAGTTTAAATGAAGTACAATGAAGTGTCACATGCGCATATTACGTACACTATTGTTGTGTGGTCAATTTGTCTTCTAATTCTAACCTACATGAACCAATTATTATGCGTGTGTTTAGTTACATTACGGCAGAGGCGTTGCACCTACAATAGCCTTATCTAATCGGCCTCCACAGCTGCCAAGGACACAGAATTTAACAGCGTAACCTTCAGTGACGAATCGATTTTCTGCCTCGTACACCATACATGAATAGGCCTACAACCTTAGTAAATCGAGACTTGCAGTGACGTCATCCGCTTATGTAATACCGTACTTAGTCCTTCGCGGTGTCAAATTTCCACCTTTGACGCGTGGTAACAGCGTAGCGATAAGAGCCAGTGTCCCACACTTGACGAGAAGCATATCGCCTCTATTCGCAGCGCGGCAAACTGGCGTGCAAGGTTTCCGTTGTAGTCTTTTTACTATGGCACTTTAAGCGGTGACCCCAATATTTTATTTCTGAATAGTATGAAGTAAAGACCAACGCATGCCTCTCGTTTTGCACTTTACGAATTCAGGTAATATTTTCTGAGTTACAGCAGTGTAAAAAATCCGTTTTTAGCCATTTTGAGAGGCCCGAATATCATGTTTCTAACAAGCGTGCTGTATTTTTGAAAAAATAGAACCATGGTTTCAAGTGTGTGTTCTTTTCGTAGGTAAACATAATATTAATAACTTAAGCGGGTTCGCGTAAAAATGTATGCGCGTGACTCGCTGCAACGCCGTCCATTCGCCAGTCGAGGACTCCTCTTAAGGTACTATGAACGTCAACAGATTCACTATAGCAACTGAATAAAATCGCAAACGCTAAACTTTCTCGGATTACGCCCATCACACGCAAACTGAAACACATATATTATTTTGAAAAATGTACCAGTTCATCCTAACTATTGTTAGCTGAGCAACTGTGGAGCACCTAGATATTGATTGACTACTCTCCCTGTTCCACGAAATGAAATTAAATTTTGAACTTGGCTGTACAGTTCATGAATCACAAGTACAAAGTACATTGTTAAGATAATTTTTAAATGATACTATGTCGATTTCAGCAATTTATATTGAATTATGAAGTCTTAATAAATACTAATCTGCTTGTGTTTTCAGAATGTAGAGTAATTTTCGTTTGTAAGTATTAAACAACGTTATCTGCAAATCTTTTGTAACTTATGTTTGTGTTGTTTTATATACTTGTAGAATTACTTTATTGGATGTCACAGTTATTCATTTAGGCAGCGTACAAACGATAGAGTAGACAATATTTTCGTTGTAATTGATATTTAGAAAATATCCTCAAAGAGGTCATATCAAACTATTGAAACTATTTCACTTGGCTATGCCATTGTATCATTGCTAATCAATAATTTCACTACAATTTTGATGACAGCATTTTAAACCACTAAGTATAAGTTAAAATTTGTGCATTTCGCAAATGCACAACAGAATTAAAATATGTTTATATGTATATATATATATATATATTTATTTATTTATTTATATGTATATATATATAAATTAAAATTTTATGATTTTTGCTTAAATTAAGAAGAAAGCCTAGTTTAAATTTTCTTAGCACTGAAAACTTCGTAAGCTAAAAAACTGTCGTAAACATTATTTGTTTCTTAAAAAAATTGATAATACGACGTACCCGTAACGATTTTGTAACATTAGAGTAGTTAAAACCTTAAGTAAAAAAATCGTTGCACGTACCATAGCATAAAGGGTTTAAAAATTGATTTCGCCATTGTGTTGTAGGAACGAGAGAACGTAAGCATGTGGTATGTTAGAGAGATTGGAAGAGGAAAAAAAAGAATAGTTTAATTCAATGGCGCTAGTAGGTGGATTATAAACGTTACATCACTTCGGCTACCTCTCTGGTGCAGAAATGGTAATAAAAGCCAGGACAGACACTATTCCTTTTAATACAGAAATAATTTTATACAGTAATTGATAGTATCATTCATAAAATATTTGTAATAAGTAAGCTGAAATGTTAAAATGATAAATTAAGCATTGCAATCACAAGTGCGTATAGTTGAATTTTCTCTCTCCCCGAGGGGCGCTAGTTTATTTGGCTGCGAGGTATGAGAACAGAGGAATTGCTGGTGGCAGTTATCTTGGCGTATGTTCAGGTTAAGAGTATTAAACATGGCTCACAAGTCACAATCAATGTTTAAAGTGTCTCCCTCCAACCTAGCCTGGTTCATGCTGTCTCGGAATCGTGGTAAAACAAGAGGCATAATACACAGCTGTTTGAAAGTAGCTGTGGTTTAACTTCATTACCATTTCAACCAGCTTCTACAGGACTTGGCCTTCAAAAATAAGCGCCTGTGAACATGTGTAACTCAAATTTGCGCACTAACGTTTGCCAGTGCAACTTTGCAGTGAGTCATTACCGATGACTTGTTCACTGTAAATGTATGCTTTGTTTTAGGTTATATGCCTATATACATTTAATTTAATATTGCTATTCCCAAACATTCGTTATGTGTTTTACGTTAGTTACAAAATGTTTAATTGATATGCTTAATTTGGTCTAAAAGTATTAAAAATATTTGGTAGATAAGTTATAAGTATACATAAATGAATATACGTACAATGACAATTGCAAGCTATAAATTATTAACTATTGTCCGTAACTAAACCAAATATAAGTAAGTTGTGCAATGTTATAGTTTTAAATTACTCTTCCCTAATGAAACAGCTAAATACGGTTAGGAAACCCAAAAATATCTTTAAATTTCATTTGTGTTTGCTTGTTGTTGTGGATAAGTTAAATGTTTTATTAGTTTTGCTTGCGTCAGATGAACGAATAATGATTTCCTATAACACAGGTTTCTTACTGGACTATACTCTTACTTGCAGGCAAGATGGACGGATGGCGTCAGTGATGCGTTTACACGGACCAACAGGACTGCAGTAATGTGTGAACAGAACCAGATCTCAAGTGAGTGCAGTATTGGCATTTATTATTTTACAACGAATTGGAAAAAATACTTTGTGTACAGCTACAGAATACTTTCTTGGTATTTTTCCTATTCTTTCTACAAAGTACACTTTGTGCTCGCTACAAAAATACAGTTGTCTCCAGCATAATACTTTGTGATTACTAGAAAATAATTTGGTAGTGAACGTTTGCTACGAAATTAACACCTCCTCCCACCCCCGGCCACTGCAAAGATTTTTATATTAAGTGTGAGCTAATTTAAAATCAGTTCGTTTTGAGAAAACATAATTTTTAATTATCTAACAACTTGTTACGACTCAAATTCATGTGGGTAATTTTTTATGTTTCAGAGATTAGTATTTAATTGTACATTATATTTGAAACTTTTTGCATATTACTGAAATAAATCGATTGAATGAAATATGCAGTGTTAAGTTTAATGTATGTATTAAGAAGGTAAAGAACAGCTTACAAAGAAGGTAGACAAAAGTAATAGTGAACAACACAAAAATAAAGAAATAACAAAACATATTGCCAGGTGTATGGATGAAATAATACGTGATTTTTATTTCCAAAAAGATAACATAACTGCACAAAATAGCTCATTAAGACCTGACATCGGCGTAGTGCGAGAGTGCCGAAAGCCGTAAACAACATAAAACTACCGTGGACGGCAAAGAAGAGACAATAGAGGCGCAATTTCTGACTGTACACCCTGCAAATTTCAATCTTCGGATTACTTGAGAGAGGGATGTATGGATAACGAGATATGAGTCTTTTCGAGTAGCATCGGAGCTTGACAAGAATCGGAATAAAAAGCCCGGCAATTATGTTGTGTTACTGCATGAGCTTAGAGACAGGATATTTGTTGACACCGTTGTCAACTCAATATACGGTCGTTAATCAGAAGTTTAATAACTTTTTCAAGACAAATATAAATGTAGTGTATGAACGTGGAAAACGTTTTAAACTGCGTCAGCAAGACGGCAAGCCAACAAACGTGTTTTTCAGTGTGGTATTCGAGGCAGCATAAAGGTGCAAGTTGAAAGGTTAAATGAATAGTTAAGAATTAATGACAACACAGGACAAGTAATACGGTCTGGAATAGATGGTTGGCCCCTGAACAGTACCATGCCGCTTCAGGTCCGATATCCACACCTGCGTACCTGATGACAAGAGTTCCAATTCCTTAAACGCTTGCCTTGTGTCATAAGTTCGTTTATTACGTTCTTTGAGTACTATGTCCGTATTACGAATGTCCTACAGAATTCTTAGCTTCAAACTTATTACGATTTACGTTCATCTCGATAAAAATTGTTACATTTTACTCCTTAGTATTTCATTGCACATTATACTTGACACATATCGCTTAGTACAGAAGTAAACAGATTGAAAGAACTATAACATACGTATGACAAAAAGCATTGTACTGTCCTTGAAAAAATCCCAGGTAGTAAAACATTTTAAACGCAGCGTGTTTATCTGTAGCTGCTATACACATAAATCGTTCTAAAATTACGGTTAAGTTAAATTTTATCAGCACCTACGCTAAAAAAGCGACTACCAACCTTGTGTTTCAACGTCTTCGGGGAAACAGATGACTACATCGCAGTATAACAGAAGTAAAAGCAGCTAGTAAGGACAATGGTGCATGGAAAACAAAACAATTGTTAAACTGCACATGGCGCCGTTCAGATTAAGCCCTGTGATTACCTGCTTAAAGTTGCCTGTCCTGATAATAACTGCAGGTGCAACTGCATTTATGATGTGTTCGTGAGGAGTTTATAAGACCACGCTCACTTTCAGAAAGACCGCTTCAGTTTTATGTTATATCATGATCAGTTACGAAGAGAGTGAAAGTAAAAACTTTACTTAATGACTTGATGTAGCTACTTCTATTACTGATTTAACAAATCTATTGCTGTATAAAGCAGGATAATATTTTCTATCAAAATATTTTATTTCTATACAAAATATCGTTTTACGCTAAACTACTACTGATTCGGTCTAATCGGTAATAAGGGTTTGTCTATTATATTAGGTAGAACTTTTATTTACGTTCCCTTTCTCACTGATTCTAATATTACATAAAACAAATGTTCTGAAGCGGGCGTTCTAAGAAGTTTCGTAAACTATAAAGATCCTCGTAAATGCCTCATGAAAGCAGTTGCAACTATCAATTTTGAATATCGTCGTGAGGATACTTAACGTCAAGTAGGTAAGCACAGTGGCCACTATAAAAGGCACGAAGTGCAGTCCAACAATATTGCTGCTCTCGAAGCACCAGTGCCACAGCCCCTCTGAATAACTCAAACGCGAGTAGTTGAAAATCGGAAAATCGGACAACCTGACAAAGGAATTGTAAATTATATAACTAGCAGAACCTGACTATCTAAGTTGACAAACTACGACTATACTACTCTACTACTTCGTATATCAACCATACAGTAAACTTTTTATAATCTTGCCATATCCAGTCAATATAATGGATTTCCAGGCAAGGTAATTTTATCTGTCACAGTTTCATTTGTTACCAGAAATTCGAATGTTATTTGATTTGTTCCAAAAGGATTACAGTACTTCGTATAGAATAAAAACGTGTTCGCCTGTGAAGTCGTGTGTATCTATATGTATATATATATATATATATATATATATATATATATATATATATATATATATATATATATATATGCACACACACAGTGGACATAAATTGCCCAAATTCGTGGAGGTGATATCTAATGAAATAGTAACCTGACAATACATGGAATATTTTATGGACAAATTTATATTACTGTAGGTATAAATCTTTCAAAAATAAAATTATAATATAGTAAATATTTAGTGAAAACACCAAAAACTGTTAGCATTTAAAAAAATGTCGTAAAATCCAGAAAAATTAACTAAAATAACTTAGTTGTTGCTCACTAAATTTGGGAACAAGTTTGATTTTTCGTCAGTTTTATAAACTTATATTTTATATTTGGAGGCAATCCATGAATTTTTTAATCATCACTTCATCCCTTTCTAGAATAAATTTAATATATATTTTCAATTGATAAATTTATTTTTAACTGAGTGGGGAAAAATAATTCTATGGATCGCTAATTTTGTCACTATAACTTGTTGTTTTGTGGGACCATGGTTCTCCAATTTGTCATTCAGTGAATTAAAAAAAAAAATAAATAAATAAAATTTTCAAACAATTGTAATTCTTTCAGACTGTACCAAAAGGAGCGCTATGTTTATAAAATTTCAAAATTTTTATCTACGAAAAAAATTATATTTTGAAATAAAACTCCGAGACCAAATTTACCGGGTCGAGCCTAATAATTTAAAAGTTAGATGGATTGTTTTTGTAGCATGATTTCAAAAATCTTCATCACAGGTGTAATTTTTCTGAGAAAACGTAGCTTAAACTAACAAAGAATTCCTTGATGAAAGTACCACTTTTTGCCTACAAACCAGAAGTTCCATTACATGTCACAGCAACAGCTGCGTGCATCTTTAATTTGAAAACGGTTTATTCTAGGAGCCTGCAGCAAATGGACCTTTTTTGTCCCTTGCGGGTTGCTGCTCGAACAGACAACATGAAATATTCACCAAACCTGACAGAAAAATAATTTTATGCAATGTGATAGTGGCCACCCGTATCATTTTCATGCAAGGGGAAGTTTTGAAGGCCAAATATTTTATAGTTTAAAGATCTCAGTAACACTTTACATCACCTACAGAATTGTAATTTAACTCTTACCAGTTTTTGGTAGTTCGAATCCTATTTTCAACGACTCATCGCTCGCTCCCTTAATATTCACTTGTCTTACAAGTGTACCATACAATTTTGGCTTATTTATTTTATGCGGAATCACCTCCTGGAATTTGGACTATTAAATGCCTTCCATCATATGCATGTATTTATATACACACCGACACACACACACACACACACACACACATATATATATATATATATATATATATACACATATATGTACATACACTTGCGTATGTAGCCTCCTCGAAGAACGCGCGCACATTTCACGTTGCCTAGCTTCACGATATTAAAGTAACGTTTCGACAAAGAAGGAACGAGATCAGTGTTTCGCTTAGTTTCTGAAATATAGTTTACTGTTAATAAGGCTATGGCAAACATGTCATCCACTTGACTAGTGATACAGTTCCATTGTCCATTTATTACACAACACAATGACGTAATTGCGCAGTTCACTTGGAGCTGATAAAGTCACGGTCTCCTGTTTCTAGTAGGCTTACATAACCCCGTCTCCTCGAAGAACGCTCTCTCCCAACTATACTGGCGTCGCGACGCACGCTTTCTTGTACTCCCGAGAGAATTGCGAGACAACTGCCAGCCAGCTAATAACAGAGTAATATTTTCCATTTCTTAAAATTCCCGTGTGGGTTTTACATATATTTGAAAATTTTATTTGTATTTTCATTAACATCTTCATTATTATTTTCCCCCGCCCCGTCATTCCGGTACTGCTCCATACTCACCTCATGTCATCCCTCACCAGCGCTAAAATACCTCGTTGCTAAGCGATGACCGAAATCTCTCACTCACTCACATTCACTATTCATCCAATTTTTAAAAATATTTAGTTGAATGGAAACAATATCACGCCATGTATTTTATTATAATCGTATAATATATTTAAATCTAACATGACTTTTATTATCTTAGGTGAAACCAAACGGCAAAAATACCAAAGAGAGCAGAAAATAGATTGAAAGAGAGACAGAAGACAGTAGGAGGACGGAAGATGCACCTGCCACATGTCTGTTCCTAGCTCCCTCCAGCGTGACAACTTTAGTAAATTTTAAGTGTATACGTGATGCTGGATTCAATTGTTTAATTTTCTACCAGTAAAAATTCATACGGAGACTCTATACATATTTCTATTAGGCATTTTGGTTAGTAGCCCGTTCATTAAAAATGTATTAACAAAACCGTATACCTGTGTATAAACACGACAGGTGAAAACGTGTTGAAGCAAACGAAGAATTGAATTGAATTAAAGGAACTTACAATAGTTAAATGTGTTTCATTCCGAATTTCATAATACATTCATATTACAAATTTGTAATTTTATTTCTTCACATTGACCAAATAAAATTTTTCTCAGATTATACAAGTATATTATACACTTTCCAGGCGATATATTTTTAAACAGCTTGTTAGGATAGTAATTTTACGTTACAAGGTTTCCCATACTATACGTAAATTTATTTTTCAGAAGAGTTTCATTTTTTATCTTATTACAATGTGTATTAACGAAATTATCAATATTGTTGTTTAGTTGTTAAGCCAACATGTGCGAAAATTATCAAAAATTAATTTGTTCATTGGACGTTAATCTATGTAATATCCGTTTCCTAAAAAAATCATAACTTTGGGCTGGAAGTAAATAAACTAGTTTTCTTGGTATTTTAGTTTTTGTTTGTTATTTTAAATCTACTATTTTTTATACTTAAGACTTTAAAGTCTACAGCGTATGATGGTAAGACTGAGTTTTTACATGATGTATTTTTCCTCGCGTAAAGAGATTTTAAATATTTTGAATATATATTCCATAGAAATTTAAAAAATAACTCTATCGAAGATACACTTTTCAATATGCCACTACAATATCTAACATTTACCAACGATTTATTAAAGAAAACAAAAAAAATATTTATTTTGTTTTTTTACTTATAAATTAGAAATATCAATCCTATAAATTTCAATACGTCATAATATTGCACACATACTTACTTCTAGAAATACTTTGGGTCAATTAGTGACTAAACATGTGGGTGAGGAATGGTGAGATAGCTTAATAGCTAACGATAAGTTCCTGGGAAACAAAAACTATTATATGCAGGTAAATACATGAAACCACTGAGAGATGTGGTAGTGTGATGGTAGGTTGTAAGAAAGTATGTGAGATAGAAGAGGTGACGAGGAGAGAAACAAGTTAAATGCAAATATTTGCTTATCAACTTCTTTGTGTTGGTAGTGTTGGTAGTTTTGCAGAAATGTATTCGTTTATTTAAGCACTCGCTTGTTGGTTAGCCATAAAAATAAAGTGTTTTTGTGTATACCTGCATTATGTCCTCGGAAATTTATTTACTGTGGGGACTTTCTCGACTTTGTTATTTTATGGCGTTTTCTGAAATATTCGGAATATGTTCGACCTTTATGTCAGCTAAGGTACAGTAACAATAATTGCAAGCAGTAGGATATGCTAGGAACTACTTCCTTCTGAACACCTTTACATGAGCATATATTTAACACTTTTAATTTTAAAAATTAAAGTACATAATAATGTAAAAATATAAGAGGGTAGCGAGTATCAAGAAAGTCTGAAAAATTATACGTCAGATATATCGTGTGATCGAAAATTTTAGTTATCCCATTATTGAAAAGTATGAACACTGTATGAACAAAATAGATAAAAAGTAAGCTCACCTTATTAATTACGACAGTAAATATACCAAGACTGAACAAATGCAGTCATGGTGCTCAAACGTTCTTAGGCGACATGTTAACACGAACACACACAAATAAGCACACAATCAGGCACACAGATTAATAAGCCTCCTTCCACCTTCAGAAAATAGGCTCTAAAAAAGGACGGAGAGAGTAATATCAATTAAATGGAGATGAAATCATATTATTAATAAAGTTCAATTTAGGTTTAATACAGCTTGCGTAAATACGTGCCCCTGTTTATTCTGTGTATACGCGTGTGCGAGTGTGTACTGAATGCGTGCGTGGATGTATCTTTTGTTTCTCTATTTAACGTCTTAATATACTGCCTTTGTTTGTATTTGTATTATGCTATGCTAACACGTAAAACCGTAAAGAAAGGATGTAACGGAAATAATGGTTTTATTTGTCGATTAGCATACATGCAATAATCCAAACAATATTTTTGTGTTTGTTACCCTTATAATGTGACTCTGTTATTTTCTAATTTATAATGTTGATCAAAAATGACACAAAAAATACTCCACTCTACAAAAGGATTTTGCAGGTAAAGAACAATATCTTTGCGCAGGATCTCCCTCGGCGATAACGACTGTATCGTCTTCAATAAGTCAACAGCATCTGGTGGAAGTAACATCTCGTGTCGCATTGTGAGTATTACTAGCTTTGTTCAACTTGGGTAAAACATTGTATAAATATAAGTACATTTGACCGCACCAAGTATTTTTTTTTATTTTTGATCTAAAATATATTGCCAGGAAAAATTATTTTCAAGTTGAAGCAACTCTTTTAAGCTATACACATACAAACGCACACGCATTATAAGGTGAATTATAACGTCATCTTTGTGTAGTTACGCAAGAATCAGAACAATAACTGATCACTACAACGTAGACACAAACCATTCACATGTTGTTAACGTTCTAAAATAAAAACATAATCTACTGTAATTGTAACAAAGTAGAACATATGTCTTGTCTATGACTCTCAGTAGTATTGAAAATGATTGCCGATGTTTAGATCGTTTTACATACGTATATAATTACTTAAATGACGAAAAAAAACATTTCGTTCATAGTTACGTATGTATAAACAGTAAAATCACACGCAACAATACAATCTTAGAATCCCTAAATGTTAGAAAACTCGCCTCCCACAAAGGCGATCCGGGATCTATCCCCGGCGAAGTAAGTCTCAGGATTTTTACGTGTGGGAATCCTCCGAACGATGTCACAATTATATGGGTTTTATCGAGAATCTCCCGTTTCCCTCACCCCTTATTCCGGCGCCCCTCCATACTCGCATCGTGTCACCTCTCACTAGCGCTTAAGACGTAAATGTTAGGTGCTGACCAAAATCGCTTCACTTCCTACTTTTGACAAGGAGTTATCACCGCTATTCATTGTTAAAGCAGAAACGAAAATATTTTGAAGACTGCAAACAAAATAATCTCATGAACTGACATATTTTAATGCACCCCTAAAGCAAAATTAATGCAAATGAAATGGACTGGAAATATGCCACCACATACTGATATTACGGAATGGAAATAGACTAACTTTTAATTGGTGTTACGTTGGTGAAGTACACATGGCCCTTCATAATGGAACTTGGTTCTAAACATAGACATAAGGAAAGTATTGTAAGAATGTATGTATTGTAGACAGTTTAGCAGTAAATTGAATTCTAATAATATTTAACTTGCTTTCAATAAGCCGAAACCTTAAAGAAATTCACAAATCTCGTTATCTTTCTGTGCTATGAAACTGGCCAGTAAATATCAGTACACATAAGAAATAGTAAAAAAGTAGAAAATTAATTAAAATAAAGTTTAGGATCGAATACTAGCTGAGTATGTTTGAGTTCTTTATCAGTCTGTTATAAGGAAAAGGGCGATTTACCTTTAAAGAAATTTATTCAACTGGTTTTAAATATTACTTTCATCAGCCAAAAAACAGTCTAATTGAATAATGCAATTATTAGTCGTGAAAGTAAAAAATGCTGCAATTAATAAAATAGTTTAATTACAGCAGACAGTTAAATTTTTAACCAAACAATAATTTACCGAGCACATACAGAGTGAACACAACTAATTTTACTCAAGTGCCGAAATTTGTGATCTGTGAACGATTCTAGCAGTAGGTTCATATTACAAACAGAACAGTTTTTTGGACATATGACATTGCGGGCGAATGTTGCCATACTGCAGAAAAGCCCACAAAGAAACAAAAAACACAAACAAAGGAATAAAAGCCAGTAAGCTGTAGTCAAAAGACATAAAACATACAGATAATTCCTGTAAGAAATATAGTCGTATCCGAGAAGACGACACAAGAACTAAATCATACTTAAAACAACACAAAATTATTCCTAAGTGGAATGTAGCCGACTGGAGAAAGACGACAAAAAAAAGACAGACAAAAAAATTAAAACTAATAAAATCCAATAAAAATGCTATGTGTTAAAAATACACGAAATGTGGATGAACGACGACTAGAACACAACTAATTAGATACACAAGTGGGCGTGAACACAGGCAAGACAAAGCACATACAAAAAACAGGCAATAAAATAGTAGGCTTCTCAAGACAACAGATGCGACGTATCGGGAACTGAAGACGGGAACAGATACCAGTTCCCGAAATGACGCATCTGTTGTCTTGTTTATCCATTTAGTGCATTTCTCACGCAAGCCATATTTGCTGATTATTATAATTTTTAATTTTGATTTTTATGGTTTAGTCTGTCTTTTGGTGTTTTTTTTTTGTGACGTCTTTCTCCAGTCGACTATATTCTACTTGGGAATTAATTTTGTGTTGTTTAGGATCTGTTTTTCTCCTTGTGACATCTTCTGGGATATGGCTATATTCCTTTAAGGAATTATCTGTATGTTTTTTTGTGTCTGTTGACTACAGCTTACTGGCTTTTCTTCCTTCGTTTTTGTTTCTTATTTTTTTGTGGGCTTTTATGCAACGCAGCAACATTCGCTCGCAATGTCGTATGTCCAAAAATATAGTCATGTTATGCCCAAATTTGTCTGCCAGAGTTATCGGTTAAATCATGTAGAAATATATTTCCAAATATATATTATCACAGAAGGAGTTTCGTAAGATTGGAGTGTAATTTTTTTCTTGAAATAAAAAGTATTGCCAATTAACTTATTTTAATCACTTCTGGGTTTCCGCTAGTAACCACACAATTTGCAGAGTATGTTGCTATGTACAAGTATTTATTTACTTTACATAATGAATTATCACCGTATAAGAAATAATGTCCGAGCACCTCTAGGTTTTTGAATGTAATTCTTCCATTGCTTCAAAAGTTAGTTACTGAAGAGTTATTAGTTTCTTGTTCATAACTTATACAATAACTTATACATACACATATTCACACACACAACATGTAAGCATAATTTAATATGATATTGTAACCCTGCGAATGTAAATAAGACCTATTTTTAACTGCTTCTCTGTTCAAATGTCATTTTACCGTTGGTATTTACGACACAACTATACAATCATTGCTTGTATAAGTGTAAGTGTTGGCCCATTCGTGTAGAATTATATACGTCGTTGAACTGTTGTTTAAAACAAATATTGGTCTGCTGGAATGAACGTACAACGTCCATTTTGTTTTGGACACTACTGTATAATTTTACTTCCTGTTTCGTAATTTACTTTTGTTAGTTATAATTGTTCACAATAGAACAAATCATTTTGTATGTATATACGTTTTCCAGTGCATACATGGATTACTTCACGTCACAATTCTCTAATGCTTCATGGATCTAGACACAATTTGGCATGGCTACCAGTCAATAACCAACTTAACATTTTCTGTACGCAATAATTTACTTTTACGTCCTACTGAGAACGAAACCCAAATGCTGCGTCGCGTACTTTTTCGTTACATGTTTCATTCCATCCAGATGTTTAATTAAAAGTTTATGAATATGTTTTCTTAATTTATATTCCTGAATTTCTTCTTATTGTTAATTTTTCAATTGTACAATACAGCAGTTTTTAAAATAATTTATGTGATTGCGTCTGCTAATAACGCAATTAAATTGGGAAATTATTTTATGGGCAACGAGTAGTGTTTACAATCTTACTCACAAGTCTCAATAAATGTTTGTTTGATTTTCGATAAGCTAAGGACATTTTCTATTTTTAATTTTGGTTTAGATATAGGTGGTTAAGTTAAGGTTTTTCAAGTCTATGTTGAAAATCTACTATTGTATGTAGTTTTACTTTACTTTAGAGCGGGTTATTTGTGTTGTTCAATAAGCAACCATATGTGATTTTGTTAAGGTTGGGTTTCAGTAAGTTTTTAAAACAGTCATCATTCGTTAAATTCGGATAATAATTTTGTAACTAACTTGGACACAATAAAAATTATTTCTCCTTAAATTTAAAATATCGCAAATAATTTGTCATAATTTTTTTTAATTTACAAAGAAGTAGAAAAGTAAATTATTGTTTATAGTTTGTGTTACTGGTAAGCGGAAATATAATTTAAAATTTTAGTTATCTTTTAGTATTAATATTCTTATTTACTAAACGTTCTCAAATATATATTTTTTTTTTGCAGCTGCAAGAAGAGATGGTATGGAAATGTTAGGTACCTGATCCCTATCGTAGTGCTCTGTGCTCTGGTGCTTTGTCTCATAATTGCGCTCATCATCTTAGCAGTATATGGTAAGTACATAGTGGGCTTTTTACAGTATATTTAATTTTCTTGCGTATTTCCAAAAAGTATACGTGTTTTGTAAACGTAAAGTATCATAATTCTAACGTACATTGCAGCAGATAAATTCACATAAGCTAATTCACACCTTTATGTGCAAATTTAAATAATAGGGCCTATGTGTATTGTTATACACACACGTATGTTGGTGTGTATTAATATGTATACATACACATATATGAGAGAGAAAGAGAGCGAGGGAGAGATATATAGAGAGAGAGCGCGCATGTGGAACATTTTGAATTATTACCAGCGTATCGATTTACATCGTAAGATTAAGAAAGTCTTACCAGTTCGGAAAACAATACTGTTGGCCATTGACGGAGTACGGAAATGTGAAATGGAAGATGAGTTATACAGTAATTTCAACTATTCATTTTCCTAGAAGATATTATTATAGAAGAGAATTCGGGTAGGTCATAAGTACCGAAGAAGACTACTTTTAATTTTTCTCGTTGTTGAATCGGTTATCTCGAAAGGCATTATGTGGTATGACTACATGAAGGTACTTTATCATGCTGCAGTGAGAATGAAAATATGTAATCGATCGAAGCCTTCGTTAATTTTCTGTTTGTTTACAATTGCTTATAACGTGTCGTAGGTTCGGAAAATGCTTTAACAATGCCCTGATTACGAAAATGTTGTTGTCCAGAAAGTGATTTCAACCAATACTCTTTACGTTAAATTACTAACTCATTCACACTGAGTTACAAGGTAAAAGTTAAGAGAAAATCAGTTTTTATAATTTTAATTTTGAGATACAGTATAGGGACCTCTCAATTTCAAATAAAAAATGTTTGGTGAGGACTTTGTCATTTGACACACATCTTTATACGAATATCTGTGCTCTCCTGAAGTGATATTTGTTATGTCGGTTACATATCTCATATTTATTTTATTTGTGTTATTGAAGGTAATTTAAAATGTGTAAGGAAAGCGGTATTTTATGAGAGATATTTTTTTCTTTGAAAGTCGTAAGAGTCAAAGTCTCTGGAATACAAGTTGATAGATTCCGGGTCATCAGAGGTTTACGAAATTTAGGAGCCAAAGTATACACAGGTTTTTTTTAATGGGATTTTTTTTATTAATGTTTTTCGCAGGTCAGGGAAATGTACCCTGGATCGTAATATTAATGTATCAAATATTTTCCTCAATTACATGTATTATCATAGAGAATATAATACTTACCACAAACGTGTACATAAACTAAGAACATGATATTAATTTTTTTTTAACTTATTCGAGGAGTAGGCTCATATGCGAAGATGAAACCAGTTTAACCTGTTGGGATTGGTATTACGTTAGCTACCTGCATTTTTGCACTCTTTCAGCGTAAGTACCAAAATAATAAGACATTTTCTTTAGGTACACCCATGTTATTTATTTGGACCGCCCATTCGCCACACAGAAATTATAAAACACTTTTATGGAAAATTAGTTGTTAAATACATAGTAAAGAAATATTTTGAATCAATAACTTATTAACGTATGCATGAGTGACAGGGTAGTGAGCAGCAGTGGCGGTTTGTGCTCTTGGGCAGCAGCCTTCCTGACTTTTTGAGAATTACAGTAAATAATTTTTGATTTTCCCATATTGTGTTATGGAAAATAATTTTTAATGCTATCTTTTGAACTACCTACTTGCCAAAACCGTGAGCCGATCGCGAAATCTGAGGAATGCGAGAAGTTTTAGAGATCTACTTATGTACACGTTTCCTGCCTCGGGCGGTCTGAGGCAGGGCTGTGCGTTGAGCACCCCGTCTGACCTTGCTGGCGCATGCGCAGAGTCGCCCCTGTCTGGCGAACCCTGGGAGAAGGGTGGTGGGGGTGTCTGATAAATGGCGCGCTTCTGGGCTGCTAGCAAACCAGCCCGGCTCGCAGGACAGTGCGGCACGCTACACTACACTAACGACAGATACAACTTGTCACTCAACTCGCTCGTTTTGCGACATCACTGCAGCATATTGTACCAAAATTTCATTGCCTGTCCTACACACCGTGGCGCTTCATACGAACTTTTCACATTTTCTTACGCGACTTAGTTAATTAGCAAAAAAATTCTAATATCGTAAGTACATTTTCACTCAAAACCCAGCTAAAACACGTTGAAAAAAACTGGTCTAATCTAGCATTTTCTACATGTATGGAATGTTTAAGCGCCAAAAAGAAAAGTTTATTTGTAATATTCTGCCATAAAATGACATCAAATTGAAACAGTTTTTTCGAGGCGGAATTTTAAGTTTTAGATGTTGCTCCTTCACGCCTAGGCATTACAGCAAACACTTTTACAGCCTATTTTTTCACCCGAATTATAATATACTTCATACCAAATAATAAATTAATATCAACTTAAAAATACAAATAAAATAGAAGTGACATTGTTATTCATTTTTAAAGAACATACCTTACAGCCGAGCACTTTCCGAACTATGGCAGAGAAGTAAAATAATCTCATACACGAAAATTTCAAAACGTGCGTTTTCTGCCCGGCCACCACCATACCCATTTAACAAATACAAAGGTTATTTTTTTTTACTGGACAATCCTTTTCAGATACCTTCAAAATTGGTCTTATTTATGATTCCGCAGTAGACAAGACAGAAAGCCATAAACTAATGTACTCTCCCTATATGCGAGTATTTCGTAATATGGGGAATTACCATTAGAATTTACCATTCTATATATATATATATTATTTCACTGAATTTATTTACATATTTAGGCAGCTTTTAATATTTAAGGTATTACGAAATATTTTCTTTTGTATCTTTATATTTTAATTATGTATAAATACCTTTGTTTATATTTATAAAAGTTGTTGTTTGAAGTCCCTAACTTCCCTTCTTGTGACGGCCGTTAACCTATATAGGCCGTTCACGATAAAGTGAGCACTGTATAACAATTATTGCGAAATTTCTTCTAAGAAAAGAACGACGAATGAACTTCAAGAACAAGTAACGGGTATCTACACATTAGTTAAGTGACAGTTTAGATGAAACATGTTTTTGATTTAATATTTTTATTTTCAGATACAGTAAGATGTAGTAAAGTTAAAAGTGTAAAAAAAAAAGACACGAACTACAGTGCATTAAATTAACGGTGCAGTTTTGTTAAATGTGAAACATTGTAATTTGTGAACCTTAAAAACAACTGATCTATGATGTCAATCCAATATCTGGACAGCACTCTTTGATGTAATTTAGATTTTGCGTAACTTTCCACGCAGTTACCCTTGGTTTTTAGTCCATCTTCCTGCCATTTCAAGTGCAAAACACAGTAACCCAAATTTATGATACAATTTTTAAATTTACTTTAGTGGATTTTGTGAATTTTTGTCTAAGTTAATTACAGTAATTCAAAGGCATGTTAAAATTTTTAACATTATTTTTGGGGATTTTGTGAATTTTAGTCTAAAACAATTAATACATCGAAATGTTTTAAACTGTTTGAGAAAATGGAATAGTGGTATCTGCTTGAAACGTTACTTGATTTCCTCTACTAGGGACTAGGGTGGCCCCTTATCAGAATGTTTCTGAAATAAAATATTTATAAATCTACCTAAAGTATATTCAATGTTTAGACCCGAGAACTGCTAAAATAGCATCATTTCGCACCTTCAAATCAAAAATTTTCCGGAGAAGGACCCCGGGGCCCCTTGTCTTTTATTGAGGGCTAAGTGTTCCTCCTCATGTGCAGCCCTACCTATTTCAAAATCCACGAGCCACGTCTGGTGAGCAGTATTATCCCACTTGTTAAAGATAAGCACATATCCAGCTCTGATTTTGCAGAGTGATTCCTTGCACCAACTGTGACCACGTTGAGGTCGTTCTTGAAAGTACTTTATAAGTTTTGCTTCATTATACTTTGTAAAATTGAGGTAGAGTTATGTAGTGTAAGTATTTGGTTGGCGCAAATCAAAGGGAGTAAATCGCGATTAAAAATTGACATTGAATACCTACGTTTTTTTCTAATAGCCGTAATTAAAGAAACATAAATGAAAATATATTCTGGGTACGGTTGTTCTCCAACTAATAAACAGTTTATTTTGTCAACGTTGTCGAAAAAATGTAATCTCTCATTACTGCTGCAGCTTTGCAAGATTTGCATGGGCTGGAACATCATAAGGGCATAATTGTGTTCAATATTTACACAACATGTGAGTCCTAAAATAATGAAAGTAGTACATTTATGGCGTAGTCGGCACAGGATTCGAAGTGAGACCACATGGTCGAATGAGGCACCGCCCGCTCTCTTGGATGATGTTAGGACTGGCAACTTGGATTTTACCTTTAACTCATCTAATAGGCCTCCAAAAGGTCAAAAGTCCTCCCATACTTCTCAAAAATCGTCCATAAATCATGTTTGTGGATGTCTCAAAGCCAACATGACCACAATGACTTCTGAAAGTGGCCTGATTCATGCCAGGTACTGATAACCAATGCTATAAAATAAATCTATACAAATCATAAAAAATTTCGAAAAATATGTACCTATTTAATATTTTAAGAAATAGTAATTTTATATTACTAATAATATTATCTGCTTACCCAGACTCCCATCTTAGCAATAACATTTCGATCTCCAATAAAATTAATCGATTTTCAGTAAAACAAAGAAGTCGGTATGGATAATATTTTAATTTAAATTTAATTATACAGGAAGTTGGTGGTGGTTCGATTGGTAAGTATGGAGCATTTCCGGAATGAACGGGCGGGGGAAACGTGAGATTCCCGGGAAGACCCGCTGTCCAGCGGCATTGGTAAGTATGGGAGGGGGCTGCTTACGTAGTATGGTCATGACTATGACTGGTCAGCTCCTTGGAGGATGCGGTGATGTTTAGAATATATCCACCATGTTTGAAAGTAAGTTATACTCTGTTTCATATAAGTTTGGATAAATCTGACAGCTACTTATGGGCAATCATTTTCAGTATTTTGTGTTTTGTTACACATTGCAGAACATTTTTATGTCTAAAGTGAGCCTGAAATGTCCATTTCAGAATTTGTACTACAAATTTTATCGTGTGTAGTGACAAAAATAACAAAATATTACAAATTATTGCCCATAAGTTGCTGTCAGATTTATCCAAACTTATATGAAATGCAGTATAAGAGTCTTACATGTAGCCATAACATTTTATTAATATTAAAATATTTGATTGTGTTTATTGGGAGCTAGTCAGGTTTTAACTCGACAGGGAAATACAGAAAATTACTTGAATGTATGACAATAACATATGATTAAATGCATTTAATTAACAAGGTTTTTTTTAGGGTTTTTGGAATATGATAGATTTTATCGGAAATCAATCGGGTATAGCTTAGTTTGGGACAGACGACAGGAGCCTTGAGAAATTTATCCATTGCGTAAAATTAAAAATTAAAATTTTACTATAGTAATATTTTTAGATATTTGACAATTTTTGATTTAATCGCTAATTGATTGTATAACCAAGATGGGAGTGTGAGTATTATACACCAGTTTAGTATTTAAAAAAATAATATATCTTTAAGTAAGAAATAACATTTTAAATACATGTTTAATTAATTATATGTATTGATTTTAAAGTACTGATTATTAGTACCTGGTATGAATCATGATAAATTATTAATCTGCCTGCTCTCAGGAGGCATTGTGATAATGCTGCTTTTGAGACATCTACAAACGCAACTTTGATGAGTCAAGGCAAAAGGGAAATTTTTGGGCGAAAGAGAAATTTTAGGGAAATTTGGGGACATTTTGGATGATTTTGGATCTTACTGCGAATAATAGGATGGATTCAAAGTCAAATATAATATGGCGGTCGTGATATAGTCCAAGATGGTGGGGGTGCCTCACTCTGAATCCTGTGCCAACTCCCCCATAAATATCCTGAAGAACTTAAAAATTCAGAAAGAATAGTATATATCTAATGAAGAAGATTAGGCACCAAAGGATTCTTTATATTATTTATTTCATGGAAGAATTAAATGAAAGTGGATGGCAGGCCATCGACAGAGATTAGAAACCTTGATGTACGTACTACGCGAACGGGATGAAAATAGTGCCGATTTTGACGCCGATGAACACTTTCTCCCAATGTCTCAGATGTCACCAACGAAGAGTCAACGTCGTGCAACATAAACACGATTAAAACCTATGAATATTCTTGCTAGGAATTTTGCGATGACCCTAATGAACTGACGTAGAGATTCAAGACACGATTTTAGACATAATTCCCATATTCATTAAGTTATATGTTTAATTTTTCAAGAACTTAACAAAGGATGCTACTTTCATTAGACATAAATAAAATCATAGAATTAAATTTGAAATGCTGATATTAATCCTGAAATTAATAATGACATTAATGAGCATATTAATTCTGAAATAAATCTTAAAACTAAGCTAAAGATCGTATATGTATTTACGAAGTGATACTCCTGATTTCTTCGAAGGTGCTGAAGACTTATTGGCCTATCTTGAACAGTCACGATAACGAGACCTCAAGGAAAGTTCGTTGGTGATTTATTCGTTAGTGACGGTGTGAGGTTAGTTGTTTATGTTCCCTTATAATTTCGACCTCCTCGACTGCTGATGAGTCCACTTCGACTTCTGACGACAACATCCTTGCATTTTCGCCTGTGACCCCGATCATTTCAGTCGTAGCAACAAGCCTGTTCGCCAACGTTTGCAGCATGACTGCACATATCCGCAGCAACCAAAAAGCCACTTTCGGACTCCCTCCACTGAAGTTACTAAAAATCATACTACTATTTGTCATTTAATTTTACAATTGAAGACGTAAGTGGATGACGTTGCTATGTTACAAAATAAAAGTTCTGAGTAAAGTGACAAAGTTAGTTCCAGTTATGCCTAACAATGTAACATAACCCTTTAATCCACACTATATCTACAAACATGTGGCTTTTATGTGAATTTTGAGAGTGCTGTGTGAAAAATAGGTACAAAACACCTTCGTTCGTGGAAAAAACTGGATATTTTTTTTAAATTGTAACATAACACCTTCAACCACTTGCATATTCAATTATTACTTAGTGTTGGTAGATTTACATGAATTTTTAATGGCTTGATGTACTGTTTGCAGTCTCTAGAAAAAAAATTTAATTGTAAATCTTTTTTTAAAAAATGAAATTATTGTTTATAAAACTCACAAAAATTTCAGCCATACGTCCTAGTTCACATTTCCGCTTTATTTACTTCTTTAATCTTCATTCTTACGTTTTCCTAAGAGCTAATTTCGACCCAGTTGTCGTATAGCCTAGCTAAACGAACACAAATAACTACAAATTATTTATTTATTTATCTAAATTTTTCGTGTCACAGCATATATTGCGACAGTTTGTCTAAATGTCTTTCAAATAAATATATACGTTCCATAAACATTCCTTAAATATTTGTGTCTCTGTTAACATTACAAAAAGACTACCATACATAGACACTTAATTTCTCAATACGTAAGTTTTGTCTAACGGACATAATTATATATTATTAAATTACGTTATTGAAAAGTCTGACATTCTACCCTCGCAGAAAATTCTTCAAAATAGTTTTCATTCATTCACAAACATAATCCTTCAGCAAAAATTTCAAATTTGCGCTCTGGCTTGTTTTAACCTTTTTCCATACGTAAACAGCCCCTTCTTAACATGTACAAAGGAATTTTAATTTGGAATGCGCAGTACCTATTCGTCTTCATTTGACACAGTGTTTGATACAATGTTGTTAATATATTTTTTTAATGTTCTAAATTTATTATCATGTAAAAAATGTGTTACATTAATTTCAATAATTTAAAGTGATTTCACATAACACACAAAACATTTTGCAATGAAAGAAATAAAAAAATGTAACAAGCTAGTATTATATATAGGATATAATATTATATTCCTAACATTGAACGAATAAGCCTATGAGGAAAAAAAAGTCATTACGTAATAGTTTCAAAGAGGCTAGTAATGTAACGTGTTTTATGTAACATTACATGCTACTCAATGCAAGTTACTACCTGTAATCATGGTGCCTTATGTGCAAGAAAATAATGACGGCATGTAGATACGGAAAAATTATATTATTTACGGATTAAATGTGATGGTTGAAAACTGTTAATATACAGTAATTAAGGTGCGTTCTCATTTGAAATCCAAGTAAAATACTTATTTCTACGGAAGATTGATTATTAACTTTCTCTAGACATCAAAAGTGATTTACTTAATTATTTTTTCACAAGCGGGAATCGTAAAGGACGATATCGCTGGGTGAAATGATCCACGTTTACGTGGCTCTGATAGGCTCTCAGTACCCATAGCTTGTAACAACAGCCGTATTCTCTGCACTATTATAGATAAATTGATTCAGAATATTAACATTAAGTAAAGAATTTTTGAGCTACTTAAAATAGTAAGTTTTAACACACTTGTTAACAGAAGACTTATTCATAGATTAATAATACATGTTTCTGATTATTTTCAGATAAACGTCATCCAGCTCCAGTACGTCTTTGTGATTCAATGGAATGTATTCGTTCAGGTTAATATACTTAGAGATTTAATTGATCTTTATTAAAGTAATTAATACATCTATTGAAATGTTACAAATAGTTTAGTAGAACACACGAGAACACGTAAAAATTTAGGTACATTTATGTCCACCCGCCACTGAAAAAGGAGTATAGTTGCAGGTACCATACTTTTGTTAAAATAGGGACATCAAAACAGTTTGGTTGTTGGTACTACTCTGGACAGTCCCTTCAACAATCTGTTTTGTAGAAGTTACCATCTGGTTTGTAAAAGCAACTAGGCTCTTAGTTTCTTCTACAAAACAGATTGTTGAAGGAACTGCCCAGAGTATTTACAACTACCAAACTGTTTTGTTGTCCCTATTTTAACAAAAGTATGGTACCTGCAACTATTCTCTCTTTTCAGTGCCTAAATTTATGTGTACAGAATAGTTTTTTAGATCATATACCAAATCTAGAAATTAAAATGAACTGTATGTAGTTTATAAAATAGTCTCCGTTGGCAGCATATGGTTAAATAGTTCATGGAATATTGTTTTCTTGAAATAATAAATGAATAACGTTTAAATTGCTTCGTCATATTATATTGTATGCGAGGACGAGTAAAATGATGTAGTACAATAATAGTCGCAGAGGCCGGGAAGAACAGTACCTGTAAATTGACACACTGTTTGTGGTTCTGAAGTTTGGAAATTGTGTTAAAATAGAATTTGAACAGCTACAACCGCGAATAAGGGAGGCTGAGGTTATTACGGAGGTGGCCCGGAAGGAGAAACAGGAGAAACTGCAGTTCCACATGATAACCCATCTATCTTCTGTATCACACACACGAGTCCCACATGCGAGGTCCTGGCAGTGAACTCTACCGGACATCGAATTGAAATTTCCTAGGAGCAATGCGATTGATTGACCTCCGCTGCTCCCTGGACTGTCAGCTCGGGCCACTTGGGCCATTATTTGATGACGCAACTGCGGTTTGTTGCTATTTATACGCATACCCTCGAAGACAACAATTTTAGTGTCATTTTAGGTCATTTCCAACCTCAGTGACCCTAAATGAATTTGAAATCCTTTTGCTCGTCTTAGCATCCCATACAATATGACGAAGCAATTTAAACGTTATTTAAGGATATCCTGTAATTTTATTCTTATTTATAGCAAACTTTAAGGGTATAAATCAGCTGATTTCATTCCTTAAAATTGTGTCAGGTTGCGCATGTCATTAGTTACAGAACAGCACAACCATACCAGCTTTCAGAAACTATTTTAAAAGGGACACAGACGATAGAGGACTAAAAGGACGACAACGACCAGCTTAAGTGTCTGTTGCTGCTATATGCTATAGGTTGAGGTGATCCTGCTCTATTATTGGCACATCGGTCACTATTAATATTCAGTACTCAAAATAAGGCAGATTACTTAAAAGTGTTCCTGAAAGGTTCGTTGTGCGTCAACAGCCGCCAATCTGCTGCAGTCCATGGACAAAGAGGCGGATCCATGCGAGGACTTCTACCAGTTCGCGTGTGGTCGCTGGCACGAGGAACACCCCACTCCTGAAACTGAAATCAGCCACGACTGGTTCTCCGAGCGTGAACTGCGATTAATGAGACGTATTAAAGGTCAGTGCTTATCTTTTAGTGTTCGAATTTCTTTCTGTAGCAGTATTAGTGGATGATTCTTTTTACATGTTCATGTTCTTCCAGAATCTTGTAACAAAGTTCGTTCATCTGATTTCCATAGACAAAGTGGAAATACATTGCCATACACCAGTAAATTGTTTGTGACAGTGGTAAATACAAATATTTCTTACACTTGATTATGACAGCTTAGATAAAGAATAGGTTAAATTCGTTTCCTTACGTTTAAAATTCTGTGTTTAACCTAACTGAATAAATGTACTCTTCATTATATTATGTTTGTACAGAAATCTTGAGGAAAAATAAATTATAATTCTCATTTAAGCCTATATAAGAATTTATTTTTACTGTAATTTAAATGCACAATTTCGTGACCTACATGTCTGTATTTCTGAGAAATATATGTTATCGAAGAACATTCAAGTGTGTAACTTATAAACCACTTGATTTCTAAGAATACATTTATATATTTTTCCTTACAACAACCACATTTGATACATGATTGATGAGATCTTAAATTAGGAATTATTTCCGCATCTTTCGAACAGAAACGTTTTACAGGCGTGGTGCGACAGAACTTGCTTTAAAATATCTTGTCTAAAATTCTGTATGTGTAATGTGACAGACACCACTGAGTGCAATGAAAAATTGAAAATCTCTGCTGAAACTGGAAGATGATGCTTCTATCAGTATTATATGTATTCGTAAATTAAATTTTGCATTGAAATATGCCCGGTCCAATAATTGTATCTCAGAAACCACCCGATTGTTACTCCATTGTTTACTACACATATAGCCTTATGGTAGCGCAATACAATAACAGTATTAAACTGAAAAATATTAGTAACAATCTGTATGAAGAGGTTAACTCAGTCAATAATAAAACAGTTCTCGTTGAGTGTGGTGCATCTGGAACTAACAAAATAACTACAGTACTGATTTTTTGTCAAAGTTTTGCTCCTTGGTGAAGCTTTTAAGCACTAGTTCTTGTTGCTTGTGCGTGACGTAATATCTTATCATCACCTGCAAACTTCGAATCAGATACTGTGCGAGGGGCCGCAACATTTACACGATTCATGCGCGTTCGGAAGGACTGATGTTTAATTCCCGGCTCTGGCCATTATGGATTCTGTTTTCCGCGGTTTATCGAAATTGCGAATCCATGGATATTTCCTTAAATCCCGTATGTGATTATTCTACCAATTCCTGTCATCGTCACAAGTTATGTGCCTTAGTCTCTGATGACCACGCGGTTAACGTGATCATATCATTACTTATTCAACGCTCATGGCGTCTATAACGTGTTTGCCGCCAGGCATCTAAAATAGGCACTTTAAATTCAACATGAATATTATGATTCAGTCATCATTACAAATCCATACAACTTGTATGGTTTTATTTTGTTGCTAAGTCAAATGTTTTGTAACTAACGAAACCTATATGTTTCGATAACGATGTTGTTGTTAGAGAATTTTATTGTTTTGTTCAAAACTGAAGTTTATAGAGCTTCTCTAAGAAAAGTTTTGGTATGAGATTGGCGACGATAACTGAGGCAGCAGTTGACGTGAAGTGTGTTTACAATTGTGAGGTAGAGAATAAGTATTAACGACGTTCGTTTCACCGAAATCGGATCATTATTATTTTTGTACACGTATTGATGTGCACAATCCCATGATCTAGTTAACCGGGTGCTGCGGTGCGGCCAGACAGGAACACGTTCTAAGTAATTTCAAGCAAGAATGTTCTGAGCATTCATAATACACCAACCCATTTACCGACAACACCTTCTTTAAAGGTGACAAAAATGTATATTTATATCAACAAATAAAATTATTTACAGCTATTTTCGTCCCACACTATTAAAGACGAACTCACTTGTGTTTCGCAACATGCTAATTATGATATTTCTGACAATCCACGTTACGTAATTATGACATGGTCTACTGGAAACAACGTATTTTTTACTTTAGTAAACAATGACCGTCGTGGTCAGATCAGGTTGTTATGAAAGAGAGAATATGTTAATTTTAGCTCACTGATGCACTGATAGTAAGTGTAATTCAATATTAAGTTGTTAAATTGCCAATCAGGTATGCTGCCTTGTAGACAAAGAAAGGAATAAAAACCGCTGTTTTCTGGGTGTTGAATAAAGCTGTTTTCTGGGTGTTGAATAAAGCTATTAAGATAGTTTATTGTATATTGCTTATTACAACGCATGAGCGTTTTAAGTGTTTGGGCATGGAAGCGTTGAAGCGTTCATTTCTCTTGATTACAGTTCATACATTACTTAAAATTATATCACTCTAAAAAATCTGTGCTTTCTTGCAGTAAGTGCCCTTTCATCTAAGGAATACTAGTTATACCTACAACCTGTAGTAATATTATTTTAAAATATAATGCAAATTTGTTGGAATGTGACGTATTTGAATCGATATGACGTGAAGTAAGTCATTCTCAGTACATCAATGTGCAGATTGTGTTCTTCCAACAGCACTCTGTGACGTTTATTAAGAGTCTTATACAGCTGGTGCATGAACATTGTTGTGTTAGGAGTAAGTTTTTTTTTTTTTTTTTAAGAAATACTAGTAACCGTGTATTTGTTATTTATGTCTACGTGAGTAAATCACATTTAAAACTATGCTTTCCTGTTTTGGTTTACAGATATCATGCCTGTAAACACGGGTTTGTGACACCTACTCAATGGTTAAAAGTGGCATTTCCTTACTGCTGTCACATTAAAATACTGAACTGAATCGTGAAAGATAAATAGAGAGACACGTGTTGGACTATTCTATGCAATTCCAAAAAATACATTGTATGGTCACCGCTTACAGTTCCATAGGATAAAGCCAAGGACTAAAACACAACATATCGTTCTCGTGCATCTGCTGCATAAGGCTCTTAATTTTAATTTGTTTTTTATTTGAGGAACAAACAGCAAGGCGTCTAATGAAACAAACACTACTTTGAAACTGGATTTCGCAAACCCTAGTCCAATCATAGTAGTCTCTTGTGAATTAAAGCATTTCATGCCACTGAGACTATCAGTGATACAGAGCTTGTTGGTCTAATTCGAAGACCCTTAACATATTCATCTTCAGAATGGCTTACACTTATTGCAACATTTTGGTTTATTTTAATGTGGAATTGCTAGAAATATAAATTATACCATTGGTAAACCCTGATACACTTTCACACTGAGACAGAGGCGTAAGGCGATCTCTCATTTTTTCAGCAACGGCGCTGTTTATTATATAAAAATCCACTGTATTTCCAGAAGCTTACATACGTTTCACACACTGTTTTTTTTTTTAATACTACAGACTTGTTCTCTAAAACTTGTTGCTAGTGTCCGATTGTTATTAAATTGCTAAAATTTCAATTATCCTTTTAAACTAAAGTATGTATGTATTTTTATATATATTTTCCGTCAGTCTCAATGAAATTTAGAAGATATATGAATCAATCATTGTCAGTTTCACGCCATGGTTTTGTTGATTGATTTTTAAGGCTTGTTTAAAGTGTCATTTATGAATAAAAACAATTTACTTCATTAGTGAAGCACGTGACAGAAAACACCTGCTTTATTATTACAACATTTGGTGGAATCATATGAATGTGATTTTTGAACATCTGTAGATATAGTTATGGAAAATGTGTTCGTTCGGTTGTGGGATTTATAATATTGAACTCATCAATTCTCTGAACGCTGTCGTAATTTACACCGATATTTACTTAAATAATCATTACGTTATTCCTGTGTCAGCAATATAATTAAAGCTTAATTTAAGTAATACTTAGTGCAATTTTCTTAAATAACCCATTGCTAAAGATAGTTACTTATCGAGTGAATGCTAAACTGTTCGCTTGGTTCAAATGCTTTATCAACTTATCACAGAATCTTTATTTGTTATTCGTGCACTCGCATGTGATTGGACAACAGAGGCTGTTTTCACGTTACTACTAAAATATTTTATGCGTCTGCAAACAATTATTGTGAATCGAATATAATTTGCGTATATATATATATATGTATATTTATAAGGTGTAACAAACTATAATGTTAAAAATTTTTTAGTTTTGCTTTAAATATTATATTTTGGCACAATACACTATTGTCAGTTACCATTCTTGCCTCAACTCACAAATAAGCATCAAACATATGTTGCAATATGTTAGTACAAATATATCCCAATTCACAATGACAGGAATGAGCAACTCAACTAGCGATAATCATTATCAGCACACTGAAGTAAGTTGTCATATTTCGTCAGCGGATGGTATTACATAGTCATATTTTTGCTTACTGCAACAGAATTTTAAATAAATTAGTCTAGAATTTTTATAGGTATAGCACACGCCAATGAGAGTATTTGACGTGTGATTCCTTCAACATTTCACATTTATTTAATATAAGTATAACACATGGCTGTATATTCGAAAAATATTGATCGAAAAATATTTGGGATTTTTTTTTCTTTTCTCATTATTTTCACTTTGAAAAAATACTGTAGGCGATAAAAACAGTGACAGAATTTTTTTTTATTATATTTATTAATTTTGAAATTTGTTTTTCAACTGTCGGAATTTCCTCGTTGAATTTTTGAGGATCCAATACCTTCTATCACTTTTATATTTTAGACTGAAAAATCATTTAAATCGCAGTACCATGTATGTAGAGTTCTGTAGTTGTAAAATATATCCTGTTTGTGTATCGTTAGAAAAAAATTTAGTTACATTTTAACCGAAAATAGCATTTACGTCTTATGTCCAGGATTTGCAAAATAAAACCAAGCACAGAAATGTACTTTCATAAAAGTTATTACTTAATATTATTTTGCCAAAAGGTACAGCAGCTTTCTGTTTAAACCTCTGGTATAGAAATTATGATTCAGTAAAAAAGAAATGTAAGTGGGAAATATGACGAATGGAATATTATAATGTTTTTGGTTATTTACACGTGAATAATTTGTGTGCTTTTAATTATTATAGTTTCCTTGAGACAACACACGTTTGCAGACTAATGAAATCATTATTTTACTTATAGTTATGATATTTAAACTGAGATTTAAATTTTTGTTTTTATCTATATGTGACTACAATTAAAGACATTTTTACGTCATGTTTGGAATCTGGTTGCTGATGTTCTACAACCCATTATTTATTGGCTTTGTGACAGAATTAAATTAAAAATTTAACATATTATGAGTGGAGCACTAATGTTAATAAACGAAAATAATAAATACACGTATACATATAATAATAATGTACATATATACATATATAATTTGCTGAATAGTCTAAACATTTTTGAAAAATAAAAACATTTCTGTTATATTTTTGTTTACATTATAATGGATCGATAACATATTATAAAACCTAACAATATTTAAGGGCTTGTTTTCCTTGCATTTTGTAAATCTTCCGTAAAATCGTTGTTGATATGTTTCAGTTGAGTATAAAACGACAGATTAAAAAAAAAACATCAATTAGGAAATCATTTATCTCTTTTTGACATTAAAATAACATTATAAAGAGTGCCCGAAATTTTTTTAAAGGCAAACAGAATTTATTGAAAAGAAATATATTTAACGTAAATCCATTCTATTATACCGAAAAACGTTAGAAAAACACATTTTTATTTGTGCATTTTGGTATGCGGAAACATCGTACACTTAAAATTATAATGACATTGTTAATATGTGATATTAAGAATGCGATTTATGAACACATATATAAAGTATTACCACTGTGTATTTTGCATTACAAGAAATAAGTGTAAGCTGATTGCTATCCAAAAACCCTGCGTTTGAAGATTTCTTCAAAAATTTATTTTGGCAGTGATGATGTGTAAGAAACTGAACCTTTCTCGTGGACTTTCGCAATTATGAGTGAATGATGACAACAGCAAATTTAGTCTACTTTTTTAAACCTATTTATGTAGTTATTTATACCGTGTTATTTTGCTTAGCAGCCAATTACTTACAAACACATTTTATAATACAAGTAAAGTTAAATATCTAATAAATACGCTGCGGAGAAAGTTGCTGCACCTTAGTAGCACATAGTAATAAAATAATAATTATTTACAGAGAAGAATCGTGATTATTTGCTTCAATTGTTGTATACTTTGTACTAAAACGCACCCGAATCGTTAAAACACATTTGAGTGCAGTGATTATTTGTCTGTATGAAGAAATTACACCGTAAAACAAGTTGAATTTTGTTCATCCATTTTTTTACTGTGTCTTAGTTTTGACATATTTGCCTGATCCATGCAGCATTGGAATTGTTATAAAGTTTCTTTACATTAACTGTGTTTGCTAAAAAAAAAAAACACAAACTTGACGAGAAACTGAAATCCAGGTTATTGTTATTTCCACCCCATAAATTGAAGCACTTCTTCGTTTTATTGCAGGTGAAATAGTGGGTCAGAGAATAAATTACTGCACCCGTTACAACCTTCGTGATTCGACGCCATTCAAGGGCTTGTTTTCCGGGCCAGAATATATACTTTCTTTAATCTCAGGTTGCAATATGTAATAACCTACAAAGAAGTTTACATTTATTCAAATGTTTGCCAAAGTAATAAAAAAATAAATTCATACTTGCTGATGATAACATTTAAGGAGGCAGCGTCAGTTAAATTCGCAAAGCTTTCTACATCGGAAAAATAGTTTAATACAAAAAGTATTACGCAACAATTTATAACTCATTTACTAGACCATAAGGATGCCTCTATTCTCAGTATCAGTTAAATGCAAGCACACCTAAAATTGTGTGATGATTGTTAATGAACAAGTTAATAAAACAGAAATTATATAAATTTTCAATTTTAATAATATAATTGTATTAAGGTTGTGATGCTTACGCTTAGAAATTTTTATTAAATGCACATTATATGAACATACGAGTTTTATTATAGCTAAAAAAAAAATTGGCTACAGATAATTAAATTTACACGAAGAAAAACTAAATTTAAAACACTGCAAAGTGAATAACTATTTCTCTTAGTACGAAATTTAAGAATAACTTGTGTGATATTGTAATATAGGCCTGCAAAACTAGTAACTACTAAACAAGAGGTGGATTTGTTTCTATTTTGTGCATTGTAAGACACAGGTATCAAGAGCTACTAGCCAGTTCAAAATATGTAATAGTTATTGACTGTTTCGGTTATATCCCAAGTGGCATTATTTGTTCAAGAAAAAGTAAAATGTACGCTTTAATCTACAACCTTGTATAGCAGTATGAGAAATTCTTACTTTAAACAGGTTTAAGTACATACATTTCAAATTAAATGTGTAAGAGCCAAACTCCTGTGAATAGTTGTTAGTTACAGATAATCATCGTTATAAAATATACACATGCAATACAAGACTTGTTTAGTCAAAGCATTATTATTTTTATCTCTGCAAGTGAGAGTTCATCTGTGTAACACATGCAATTACATGTTTCGCTCAATTTTAAAATGCCCTTCAAATCAAGCGAGTGGAACTGGGAGGGGCGGTATTATTTCCATGTCAAACTTGGATGCAATGTATACGTTGATTCGATTCAAGATTCGGTGGGTACTATCCGCCAGTAATCAATTGCTTGGTTTTAAAAAAACACAGTTTTACTATAACAATTCGCTATGTTGTTATTGTTTTCAAAACAATGCGAGTTTAACTATTAAAATGTTAACATTTTAAATAATTCTAGGTTAGTATTAAGCTGCACACAAAAAATAAAGATAACTGTATCATACAAATCACATTACTGTCAAAATGCGTAAAATTTATGTAACAATTTATGTTCAACTAAAAGCATAACTTCATTTAAAATACACTTTAATGTACTTATTGCATGAATTGTAACTGTAAGTCTGAAAAATTTTTATTTTTTCAGACATTCAATAATGACCTAAGCTTAATTGAGTTTAACAAACTGTGAAGGCGACGTGGTGTAATTAGTTAGCCCACTCGTCTCACACCAATCGGATCCGAAACCGGTTTCCATAGCAACCGTTCTAATTTTCACATGCGACACATGTGGCGGTCTATCGGTTTGTCGCCACCTTTTCTGCAGGGATCTACAATTTTCGCCGTGTTTGATAGTCACTAATGCTCCATGCCAGTACATTCATCTGGAGTAATTTTTCGGATTGGCTGGGCGAAAGGCGTGCCTCTCTGCTACAGCAGCTCCCGTCTTAAACCGTAATCCCTGCTATCTCTCATATACGTCAACATTTACAGAGGCGAGACATATGTTCTGATGTGGATTTTACCGTTACATACTGGCAACACCGTGTGTAATGTTACCACACACACACACTCATATGTATGGGTATATTTATTTATAAACACACATATTTCTTCGTGTACATGCAATAATGTCAGATTTCCATTTTAAATGTTTCTGTCATGTTAGTCATTCAATGTTTCTATTCTTACGTTTATCATAGTTTGCTTAGGAAAATTCTTCGTTTAATGATACCAGGCGGTTTGTAGGTGGGTTAAACTCTGGGAAACTAAATTATCTAAATGGATTTTTCCTTAAATCGAAGACATTGCTGACTGTAATGTATACTACTTGTTATGTTAACATTTTTTAAACAAAATTATTTTAATGACAACTTGGACAGGGCTAACAAAGTCGATATCTATATATGTTGTTTTCCGGGTTACTAGTAACTGTCAAGACACATTTATGATTAAGGCGTGTAACTAAAATTTGTTACAATTCTTTTTTTTTTTTTTTTGTTAAAACAAGAGCATTTATCACAAATATGTTTGGATTTTTTTTTTTTTATTTTACCATTATAGATTTTGAGCCAAGAAACTATACGGTATCGACCAATTACTCATTTAACAAAAATTTCACTTATTGCATGATTAGACGAAACTGTAGTATTTGCATTACTGTCTTGAAAAAAATAGCCGTCATGGCGGAAACTAATTTTGAAGAAAACTGCCACATATGTTTTCGATATCTGCTGTTGTTTAAGATTAAAATACAATTTTCGTAAATAACATTAAATAACAAGGAAGCATGGCCTTCAAGACAACAGCTCCTTTCTCATATGTATGTCTAGGACCGGCAATGTGTTGAAATAACCACTACACTATTAGTGCGCTTATTGGGAACCAAGATTGTTACGATATGTCCTGGGAGCCAGCGTGTAGACGGAAACTCGCCGTTTGCCCGTGGCAAGCAGTAGATCGCCGCATCACATGTTGACCTCTTCCACTTATGCTACATACTGCACGTTGCTTTTTTTCCGGGTTTCTACACAACGAGTTTTGTATTGACGACAAGCGATTTCAAACAATGTTCTGATTCAAACAATCATCAGTGTCTGGATGTCTTACATGCGCCGCAAACATATACAACCCGCGCTAGTTTGTATTCGTCTGATTCCACAGTATGTATCATAAATCGAGGGCTTGAGGAAGGTTTTACAGAAATTAGGCTAAAGGAGACAGGTCGGGAGAACGAGCAGGCCACCTCTTCTGAAGAACATGACTTCATCATTGTAAAGGATGATGTGCCGAATAATGTGCGGTATATCAACTCAACATTGCAGAAACCACCTGCAGTAAAGAGCGGGTGATGTACAATTTTCTGAATGTATTGCCTCCCTGTGTGTTGTCCCTGGCAAGAGTAAGGGTGTATTTGATGTTCGTGTAGAATACACCAGATAGTTTTATGTTCCGCATAGTGAACCATACTGAAGTGGTGATGTTTTGGTTGTAGCGGTAAGCCTGTTTTAGTTTTCCTCGCATATTTGCCATCGTTCGTACTACAGGTGATTATACTGTGTAGTGGGAATTTATTCACAGCCAGTATTCACGCTGTGTTTACGTCACAAAACATACAGTAGTTACTTATAAAAATATATAAATTTTAAAGATACAATAAAATATGCGCGTGGCAGGATCGGGTAAGATGTTCACTGAGTTACAGGGATAGAATGTCGTTTTATTTTAAACAAGTATTTTCTGCACTTCTTTCGAGGTAACAGGAATTTCACACAAGGTGTGGCGTAAAGTTCTCTTCGTTTTATTTAAATATTAATGACTTAGAACAACTTTAACAAGAATTTCCTATTTATTTAACAGCATATCTTACTCGAAGGGAACTTCATTATAAGTTTACTGCATTCCTACACGTGTTTTGCGAAATGAAAATTAAAGACTGTTGTAAAAACCTGATATCATATTATTTTAAGCTATCACCACTGCACACCGCATAGTTGTATTTCACTATTATTACTAATACGAATAGTTATGACGCATTACAACGAGCATTTTGGCCAAAATCGAGAGTGAATTATCAGACGAGTGGAGATGTTCAGTTATAAACACGCTAACAATTAGATACAAACACAAATAATTTAATATTTCCTGATGCAGTTTACATCGTATAAAAATTACTTGCATCAAACAAAATAAATATTAGGCTACAAATTTTAGGTACAATTACACAACATAATGAATGTATATGGTGTTTGAAAGATTTTTGCAGTGGGGATGTATGAGAATATGACCATTCATGGATATACGCCATTGCTTGCGAATGTTGCCAAGTCGCAGATAAACCCACAAAAACATAAAAATATAAAGAAAATAAAAAATGCAACAAAATTACGAAAAAATTAATTAAATAAAACCAGATATGGTGGTTGTCAGCACACACATAAATAATTCCAGAAAAGGAATATAATCAGTATATGATAATAGAGACTAACAAAAAACAGACAGAACAAAGTATATGAACAGGACAACGATGATGGACAAAAACGACGAGGACAACACAAATGAACACAGCGGCAGAAAAGATCGTAGGTGAGACAACTCAACGAAAACAACACACACGAAGATAACAGGTTCTCTTCGACGACTATATGAAAATATACTACTCAAAAATCAGTAATGTATATAAATTGTGTGACATACAATTATGACTTATATTAGGGGAGATTCACACCTAAATCTGTGCCATTCTACGCTATGTTATGCTACGCCAAGCGATGCAGCGCTATTAAATCGCAAGATATAATTGTTAAAAGAAACAGTTTACACAGTACGCGATGCTATGCTACGCTATGCGAGCGAGTTCACTGACAGAGCGATTGTTATCTCTCAACGCGTGCTACGCGCTGAGCTGCGCATGCGCACTAGCGACTACCCTCACATTGTATCCCGAAGTTGTACACCATAACGTCAGTCGACCTGCTTAAGAACGCGAAATTGTGTTACGAAATAGAGCAGTTGGCAGAGAAAGTGATGGAAAATTCTTGTTTATACGAGACACGATCAGCAGAATACCAGGCCATAGCAGTAAATGAAAATGCATGGTACGAGACAGGTTCAGTATTGAAAAAAAAAAGTACTCAAATATCCATGTACATAAATGTGTTTAGTTATGTTCACGTACATTCATGCACGTACAGTATCGCTAAAAATTAACTGAAACAATATAACGTGTTGTGAGTCATAACGTACAGGAAGGTAATAACGTACTGTACGATTGTGGACCTATGCCATTGCAATATTATGTCGTCCCAGAAATCTTAGTATATGTTACTCTGAACCATTGCAAGAAACATTCGAATACATTAGGAAGTTAATACTATACACGTCGTTGCAATTGGCCAACGGGTTTTCTCAGTTAACAACCTCTCTTTCTCATTACGTCGCTGCTTCATAATCATCTCACCTCAACTCGTTCATTATTCCGGCTGGACGGGCGACAAGCATAATATCTCGCTTGTCGTGCAACCGACCCACTCTTAAGGGCGTGGGCCCGAGTTTCTTCGCATTTAACGACAGTTATTTTTTAAAACATAAATGGGAGCCGATATTGTAAAATCGCTTCGTAACTTTCTTATGGCTGAAATAAACAACATTCTCTTAATTTTGTCGAGTCAGAAGACTGCAAAATAGTTGCTAATTAGTTCATTAACGAAATTTCCATTCAATTGATAAATCAGCTCTACTCATCATACAGTTTGACTCGAAAAATTACATTGCATAGTAAAACCAACTTGCAAAAAAGTTACGAAGCGATTTTACGATATCGACTCTCGTATGCATTTTAAAAAATAATTCTCTCGAAAGCCGAGAAACTCGGGCCCAAGCCCTTAAGGGCATGCTCTTTAGTTTATACTGTTCTTGAGATGATTATTATTTTTTAACTTATACGAGAGCAGATATAAAAAAATATGTCTGGAAGTTTGGTTGAGAATGGTTTTTGCCACGATAGAAAGTTTTTTTTAAACGAGAAATTGTACGGTTTGGACTAAAAAGTCAGTCATCCAGAATGTCGTTAATTGCATAATTAGCTAAAAAAAAAAAACATAACATTTACAGCCTTGAAAAAATCAGCCACCACGGATAAGACGATTTTAAAAAAAAATGCGAGAGAAAATTTTGATTTCTGCTCTCTTTTAGGCGTAACAATTTAATATATCGGTAAAAAAAGTAGAAACTAGTGATCGTGGCCTTAACCCCGACTCTTATCACCCACGCAAGTGACACGTGACGGCGGCAACACGTAGTGAATTGTCAGTGCTTAACACAAAACAAACACCGCATTCAAGTAGGGAGTGGAGTGAAGGTACTTTGACTAGAGCTCAGCAACAAGATCTTGAATGCCGTTGAAGTGAAGTGAGGTATGGATTAGGGGTGCAATGGGAGAGCGTGGCCTTTGGTAAAAAAATAAAGTGGAGAAGAAGAGTAACATTTCTCCACTTTTACAGCGGGCGAAAATACAGAGTGATCAGCCGGTACATTTTCTTGCGTAAAGCAATATGAAAATACGACAAATAGTATGAAATATAATGCTCGTACTTTGTTCAGGATAAATCATGGTATTTGGTTGTGAGGTAGAAAACTAAATTAGTTCTATGTAGTTATGGTTAGGTCCAAGTATATAGCAAAGCTGTGATCTACACGTATATCGTAATATACTAAAGAAAGGAACATGATCTGAACGGACAATAAAAGACGTGGATTCACAAACATTTCATATAAGCGTAATACTGCTTATATAGTATTACATATGACACTGAATGTAAACTTGTGAAACTCTCTACAAAGCACAATGCTTGTGTCAGCATCTCCACCAACTGTTCGTGTCTCGTCGATGACTTCAGTTAAGATCTCAATCTCATTGCAACAGACATTTAAATATTTTAGGTTATCATCGACACGCGTCGACACACTCCTGCGGCTGTACCTCTACTGATATATATATATATATATATATATATATATATATATATATATATATATATCAGTAGAGCTCTGTGTGTGAAGCGCACGAGAGACATAGCAGATTAGCAAAGCAAAGCGCAACATAGCGCAGAATAGTGTATCATAGTATAGCTTCTTGTGTAAATCCAGCTCTAGTGACTGGGCTATGAAAAGAACCAACTGAAGGAGATACTCCGTTCAGATCTCTGTAAAAGTAATGTAAAGTAAAAATCGTGCGTTGTGCGAAGTGCAAGTATAAGGTTAACATTATCAACTGCCATTTAAAAAGAAACACATAGGTCACATATCTAACGGAGATATTCGGAAAATAATTTCATAAGAAATCAAATTTTCATCGCGTGGTGTGAAGCAAACAGTCGGAAAACTTATTACTGAAATACCTTGTCGAAAAACACAATTTTATTAAGCCCTTTGTTTACGTAAATACTAAAGCATCAAATGCGATTATGTGTAGTCCTATAACGGTTAGAACTGAAGGGGTAAAGGATGAAATGAAACACGATGTTTTTGCGTCGTACCTTGTTTATCAGCAATTTATAAGCTTAGTTAACTTTACTTTCCCCTTTTGTAATTTCGATTTTGAATGTATATTTGATGAGTTATATTTTTGACGGATCAGAAATAGTTAATACATGTTTTAATTCAATACTTTATAATACATAATTAGCTAAGTAGACTTGCCAAAATTTAAAATTATGTGGTAGTGTGAAGGAATTTTATTATATTTGAATTCACAGTACAATAATTGTTTATGCATTTCTGTGCACTTAGTTTATCCCAAAACTTGGATACGGAACATGTCAATTACAACAGGTACAGAATATCAAATACAACACAACTGTAAATCAAAGTATATACAAGGTAAATGCTTTATAGTAAATACGGAATACCTAAGAGCAATAATAGATACATTCTACATATGTCAGGAGAATTTGTACGAAACGTCCATTGTTTTCCTATTTACTTCTTCATTTCTTGTAAATAATGTAATGATGTTTAACGCACGAACTTATGGGGGTTATTCCTCACGGAAAACATGAAAAATTAGGTAGATATTACATTTATAGCCAGCCAAGATAATACTAACGTTTATTTGAGACTTGTTAATAGAATTTAAAAAGTGCTTTAGGCAAAATACCGAAAAATTCTTCGAGTAAATAAACATTTTGGTACAATTTAACGTGCAATTAAAGTATTTAACCTGTGTAGAGAATTTACCGTTCAAATATTTTGCCTTCATCAAAATAATGTAGGTTAATGCAAAAAATTAATGCGGCAAGAAAGTGGCAATTCCAAATATTTTTATAGTAATATTTTAGTACACATACATTTGTCCTCAAAATCGTTTATTTCCTCCGGACATTTTTTTTCATTTTGTATAAATAACATTACTGAACTTTATCTTCAAGGTTCATAACTCCTTTAATACTGATTTGGCTAAAAAAAAGTATATTATAATATTGTATCTATTTATTAAATAAAGAATTATCTAATAAGTTTGTGTGTTAAATTGTATTACATCCAGTAAATACTTTTAAAATATTTTCGGAAAAACGAGAAAATCACATGTTTATGGAAACTGTAGGCACAGGTAGTGGGTGCATTGTTACATAGCTTTTCATTATAAGGGGAAATAAATGTCGTTTTATCCTGTGTGCATATTGCTAAAAATTATATTATAAAGTATTCCTACTCGTTACCATTCCATGCGAGCATATTTCTTTACCTGCGCATTATAAATTCATTTTGTCGTGCTTTGTAGTTTTAAGCTGTTCAACACTACTTTCGTTATTTAATAACGTAATGACACTTCAAAAATATGATTTATATGAAGGGATACAATACATAATTTTTCTTATTATCAGTAAATAAACGTTATTAACGTATAAATGTCAGTAAGTATAAATGAAATAGTTTACTCTTATAGCTTCCAGTGTGTGCTTTGGTACATACATAAGGGATTCTGCAACGTGCTTAAATATTCATTAAATAAAACAGTACTCTGAAATCACATTTGAAATATATTTTTACTTGAAAAGAAAAATGTGTAATTTATGTTGTATTTTAATGTTAAGGTATAACAAAAATCATATTTATGTAATGTTTTCAGGGTCGCTCTCCAAGAATGCTACTTTAAGTGAACCTCAAGCAGTAACTCAAGCAAGGATATTTTACCATTCTTGTCTCGACACAGGTAAATACTATAGTTAACTATGTTGCTGTATTTCCAGTGTACTTTTGTTCAGCTTCCCTTTTTTAACGTACGCAATTAATATCAGTTTTAATACAGGCCACAATATTTTCAAATTTAGCAAATTAACAAAAAATGTTATTAACTTCTTAAATTATTGAGCAGGCGTTTAGTAGATTATTTTCAATTATGATAAGTTAAGTGCTTTTGTACAATATTATTTAGTACAAAAATTATAATAATATTGTAGCGTGATGATAATAATATAAAACTGGTGGCCTTTCTGAAAACATGAATACTGTACGATTGAAATGTATAAATGTTGTGGAATTGTGTAAATAATAAATACATTTGATATAAATATAAATACCGAAATTAGAAAACAGATAACTGATAAACTCAATTGGTTTTGCTCAGAGAGCCACCTAATCCTAACACTACGCTCCAAATAAGTTTATGCTATCTACTAGAACATACGCAATAAAATTAATAATATGTACTAACGTAGTCAGATTTGCTTGTTTATGTGTACCAAGTTTGATGAAATTCTGAAAAAAATTTCCTAACATAACCTACTTAATAATAAGCTAAAAATTTGAAAATGGCCGCCATCTTGAAAATAGAGACACGTGGTGAACCAAGTACACAATAATCAAGTCAATAGTGTATGCAGTATACGTGTACCAAGTTTGATAAAGATCGCGAAAATATTTCATCAGATATGTTGTATTAGACTAAAAAAAAAAATATGAAACTACGAAAACAGAATGAACGGGATGCAAAAAAAGTCATGTCAACTTTCTATGTACTACATGTTTACCACATACAATGACTTTCTGAAAATAATATTTCCAAAGTTATGCACTACTATGCTAAAAATATAAAAACAACTGCCATTCCGATAACATGAACATAGTACGACTGAAGTACACAAAAGTAAAGTAAGCTTTGCATGTAGTGTATGTGTACAAAGTTTAATGACATCCTGGAAAATATTTTTTTAAAAATATACATAACACTATCCTGGAAACATGAAATTGGCCGCATCTTGAAAATATATGAACACTGGATGAACAAAGTATACAAAAGGTAAGTTAGCTTTGTCTGTAGTATAAGAGTACCAAGTATTGATGAAATTCAGGAAAATATTTTCTAAAATATGTAATATAATGTTTTCACGTTCAATATTCCAAATGTTATAGTTTGTGTGGTTATACATTAGTTCCTCCAGAATTTCGCTATTTACTGTTAAAAAAAAAATATTTTCTGTAAAAATACGCGTATAATTTCATTCAGTATAATTTGATGTGGTCATTCGTAGACGAAGCTTAAATACGCGGAGAACTAACAAAAAAAATATTTATTTGTTTTGCAATATATGTCAAACTTCATATTTTTAAGTAAATGTCATTTGGTCAACAAAGTTCTGCAAGCACCACGATATATGAGTGTGTGCCTATACATTACATATGTATGTGTGTAGTATATATATGTATATATATATATATATATATATATATATATATATATGTGTGTGTGTAAATTATAATTGGTTAAATAATAACTTTCTATAAAAACATTTTATAATAATGACATTTCTCAAAAGTTAATTTTAACATTTTTACAAGAACTTAGAAAGTATTTAGTAAGAGAAAGAGAATGAATAATACATCCGTAGTATTTTAGCTATCATTAAAAAATAACCGTTATGTGGAGAGGATTGTTAGCATAGTAGTTCGTACATATGTAAATTATTTTCGGAAAGTCATTGTAAGTGGTAAACGTATGCTATATACAAAGTTGGCATTATTTTTTTGTATTTGGTTCATTCTGTTTTTGTAGTTTCATAATGGTAGTCATTTTTTAAATTGTTTAGCATAATATGACATATATGACGTAGTATTTTCTGAATGATGTACAAGTTTCTTGCCACGTTTCTCTCAAAATCTATGGGCTTATTTGAGTAGATTTTGTTTTTGCTTCGAATCTCTGAAATTTCATCAAGCTTGGTTCACATATACTACATACAAAGCTGACTTGACCTAAGTTCTTTGCTTATTAGGTGTTCATATTTTCATAATGGCAGCCATTCCATATTTTATTATGGGTAATTTACTTGTCATATTTAATTCCTGAATGTACAATATCATTCATTATATAAAATAGCGCAACATTATAAATACAATGGTTAGAAATTGCTAGTACTTTACCCATACGTAAAATAATTCTAAATATAAAAAAATTACTACCGTATTGAAAAAAGATAATAATGTACAGTGTACGAAAGCCGCAATAATAATTCAAGTCAAATTACCAAGCTGCATGTGTGAACTAAGATTATCAAAATTAGGAAAAAAAATTCTCAGTTTCGACAAACTAAATAAGTGGCCACATTATGAAAACATATATACAGGATAGATAGATAAAATATACAAAAAGCAATTCAGTTTACTTGTAATGAATTGGATGAAGTCCAGAAAATATTTTCAGAGAGGTTGGCGTTTTAAGCTAAAAATGTAAAAATCGCCACCGTTTTCAAATATACACATATGATGTACAAAATACACATAAATTAAGTCAACTAACTGGGTGGTAAATGTAAATTAAGACTAATGAATTTTGGCAAAATATTTTCCTAAATATTTCATATTATGTTGAAAATAACAAAAATAAAAATAACATCTGCTGCGAGCCCAAGGAAGTTGACAGGTCACGGGAGTCATCAACTGCAGATGTCTCATACAACTGTGTGGTTTGTTCTACTTAAATGCCACGAAGCCCCAATACCATAATGTTTGATTTTAGGTCGATGTGAATATTCAAATGAAACTGGAGAAATATGATTTTGCAAAGGAAAATAGCAATTTTTAATGACGAGATTAGAAAAGCAGCTCAGACATAAAAAAGAAATTGAATTAAATTTACTCTACATGTAATGGAAGCTAATTACCTCTACAAGTGAGGGAAAATTACTCAACACGTGTCAAGGAAAGTTACTCAACTGGTAATGTAATTTTTCTTTACGTATTGGCGCAAGTCCTCTAGGACAATTAGACATAACGCACGAGCGAAACTTCTGTGTGGGTTGTGTGGCGAATACACTACATTGCTGAAATTTCCACACATATTCGGAAATCATATTATCCTCTCATGGTTGGGGAATATTACCATATACATGATGAGTAACATTACTAACTTTTTTACAGTGGCAGTATTCGGGAACAAGAACCTTCAGCTGAAACTGCCCTTGCTTGATTTTATACCTGAGTTCAAAATGAACTTGGTGTCCAAGACAGTCTGGGTTGAACATTTACAGTGATACCAAATTTAGGTACTTGTATTCTACTCGTCCTCTCCGTGTTTGCAGGGTCGCGGAGGTGTCGTTGTCAGATCACTCTACTTCCACCAAGGCGTTCTGGTCTGTTCCAATTTAGGTTGCTCCTGATTTTCGTGTGTGGGAAACGTAGCGGACATTCCGTGACAGGAGTGTTTTCTCGACGTCATCCAGTTTGCCCTGCCTTTAGCTGATCAATACTCACCTCAAAACATCCGCACGACCACTCTAAACCTCACAGCTGAAGCACTGAACAGAATTTCCCATTCTATTGCACTATGTTTGCTGACTATTGTTAAGAGGACTTGTCTTCTCAGCTGTTGAAATTATACATTTGTGTATAATAATTGAGGGGTGAGGCTTTGTCTCTCTATAGGAACATTTTATTTTACGACAATTTGCATAAAATTGAACACTGGTACTTGGAGTCCTTTAGTCACTATTGCATTTATATTTTTAATTTTAATTTAACATATATATTTAAAATTTGCTCCACATATTTCCATACAATATGCGTAGCAAAATATTAGATTAGACGAGTCATTATTGAAATATTTAAAAATAATTCTTATCGGGGTATGAAACAGGAAGTGGTTAAGGAAGTTTCAACATAATTACTGACACAGGCTCTTAAAAGGGGGGGGGGGGTTATTAGATAAGTTTATTGTATTTTCAGTTTTATGGGCCATAATATTTATTCAAATTGTGCTATCAAAATTTTCTCTTCGACTAAGCATAGGATATATTCTTGGTAAACTGCCTGACGTAAAAAATTATGGAATCTTTCATTAATTTGTAATGCAGAATCATTAATAGAGAATTACAGGTTAACTTTCAAGAATTGTCTTGTAACGATTCTGCATTAGAAATTAATGAAATATTCCGTTACTATTTACGTCAGTCAGTGTACCAAGGATATTTCCTATGCTTTGTCGAAGAGAACATTTTGATAGTACAAATATAATAAACGTTATGGCAGTGTTGGGTGTGTGTGCAGACACGCTGGACGCACTGGGACTCGAGCCGCTACTGCAGACTCTAGATCACCTGGGGCTGGCACGTAGACCACCGCTACGTGGCTCCTCGCCTGGCTTCAACTGGCTCCGAACTGCGGCACGCGGTCAAATCATACTCAACAAGGAGGCACTCATCGGCTTCGGCGTCTACCCAGACTCGAGGAACAAGTCCATCAACCGGCTGACCGTCAGCACTCCTGAGACAGCCTCGCCCTTCCCCGGGTAATCGTTGCCATGGCTTGTTGTCGTACCACTCTCACTGCACCATGCATGACGAATTCTGCTGTCTTAAATTACCGTCAGCTCGGCACGGCTGAGACATCACAAATGTACTATCTTTGTTGCCCCCGTGAATCTTTACAGATAAGGGCATGCCATGACTTACCAGGAAATACAAATTGAACGAACGCACGGTGAAGTGAACATCTCAGGTTCATGTATAAAATAAAATGTCACCTGACCTATCATTAAACGTGCACTACATTTGAAAGCAGTGGCCCTCAGAACTGTCAACGCGGAATAGAACATACACATAGCGGGAAACTATGGTGTTCGGTGTGGTAATGCTGCAGAACTTTGCTCTCATCACGACAATAGTTTTTCCCGTTCCGTGATTATTTTATTAAATTACAGGAAATATGGCGCGGAGTAGTTGTTGTACAGAGTGGACCCTGACTAAATAGTAATACAGATGTAAAATGACAAGCCGGCTCTTTTAATACGGGCGAACTTCGCCGCCGCTTATTGGCTGCCTTATGCTTCTGCGCTGTCAAAGTTCCGTGTTGTAACAGGGTGTGATGTTTTTTGGCCGATTTTCTGGCAGAACAACGGTATGATTTTTTTAAACGTTTATGGGTTGTCATGACGAGATCCTCGTCTTACTAGCAAATTATTGGGAATAATACTGACCTGCCCTCAAATGTTTACTCACATTTGGACCGCTTTGTCTGCATACTGTTTCGATCATGTATCCACCCAAAAGTCAATGGAGCTCTATTGGTTCCTATACTTAAATCATGCAGCCGTTAGGCGAAGATCTTCTAACAATTAAGGGTCCATTAACGTACCACATTCTCACCTTTTAGAGCATAATATGTACACATTACTTAGAGATATGCTTATGAAAGTCATCCTTGACTCCCACCATCAGACGCATCTGGCTAGATACTTGACGTATATTCGAATCACTTCTCTCCTGTTCGATGTTTGAATCCACTAGACCCTGATGCCGTCTAGCAATTGATTAAGTGTGAATGAGAAAGTGAGTGCGATAGAAAAATTAGCTGCAGCGAGAATACAATTCCCTTCACTAATATAAATGCTGGGTGTTTGGTTTCAATAATAAATCTTGCCAAAAAAATTCTACTGAAGATAATGATGCATATAAGTATTGAACACATGCAATGTTTTAATTCTACTTTTCAACAATATTTATTGTTATTATTATTTACATTTTGGTATTGCACAACTGCGTGTAGCTAGATGTTCGTGTTTTATCAGTTCCAAATTCATTAAACATATTCTATCAAATTTAAGAATATTTTTGTATCTTACCTTTGTAATTGATGCTTTCATAAAATGTTTAGTTTTACATTATTTTAAAAATCTTATTGCTGAATTTTATTTAAAAATAATTGACAACTTATATTTGGGCAATATATTTTTATTTCAATCATAATTTTAAAACAATATAAGAAATTACGAGAATTTATACGTCATCTTAAATACTAAGCAATGAATTAAAAAAAAAAGCAGAAATGTGACATTAATTTACTTTTTAAGTTTTTTCCATGCTGTTTTTAAATAAAGCGAGCGTTTGCTTTTATCTACGAAAAAAACCACGAAATTACAAATGGTCCTACACTATTTAGAGAATACGAATGATTGTGTTAATTGAAATCATGTTTTACAAAATAACACACACTAATCCATGAAGTAAATTGGACGTAGTTATACAAAAAGGAACCAACCAAGAGTTCGCTGCAACTGAGATATTCAAGGTCAAAATTTACTGTGCATATCTGAACCTTGTATAAACATTTTTTTCTTCATCCTTTTTATACTTCATATACAAGAACTTAATACTTGATCTTTTTCTAAGACATACCTTGGACCTTCTCCTTGTACATGGTTGATTATCTCAAAATTAATTAATTTGTGGGTTGGTTCCTTTTTGCATAACTACATCCAATTAATTGTCATAATGTGGTTGGTAATAGACCCGAGAAATTTAGCCACACATCAGCATGAAATATGTTCCTTGGCTTAGAGCTTCACTGATGCAGTAGGCTACAGGAACCACTAACGGTGTCAGTAATTGATACACTAATGTGATATTTCCAGCCATCATGATATGGAGCAGCAGATAGATCGTAACAGACGTCACATTCTCTCTATGAGCGAAGAGAAAGATTCACCAGAGGAGATAGCCTTTAGGCAGTACGTCAGTGAAATCATGGAGTACATCTACTACTGGAACAGCGATGAGGAACCAGACGACGCGACGAAGGCCCTCTTCAAGAAAGCTGCCGTAACCATCAGTGACTCTGACATCGCACTTTACAACGTAGGTGTATTATGCCAGCTCGTCTACGCAACAAGGTAGTAATAAACCTTTAGACGTATATTAAATGATTTCTAGGCATTATAGGTATTCTTCAATGTTACAAATCAACTCGTATTCTTAATTAAGACGTAGTAAATACGTTTGACGCTAACGAAACTGAAGCTTGGGTTGTGGTGTAACAGACGTTAAAGCGTATATTACCGTATGTTTACTAAATATTGAGTAAGTAATTGATAAACAATTGTCTATATTAATAATCATAATAAAAATAGTAAGAAACACAGACGGACTGATTTTACAGAAAATTAATAATAATGGTAGCAAGAATAAAATTCTAGATGAGTGATTTGGAAACTTTCAAATTTTAAAATAATAATTTTTTTTTTTTATTTTCTGTATTAATTTTGTCATCTCTATATATAAAAATGAAAGCTGACTGACTGACTGACATATCAAACTGCAGCTCAAACCACTGGACCTATAGAATCGTGAAATTTTTTGTGGGGGTTTCCTTTAGGTCGTAGGCGAGCACTAAGAAGGGATTTTTCGAAATTAGACCTCTAAGGGGGTGAAAAGGGGTGAAATGTGTTTCCGAAGAAACGTCGATAGAGCTCGAACCCGACGGCCTACCATCGTGATTTTTACTTAGTTGGACACTCGTAAAAATGCATATTAGCCAATTTAAGGATTTTTCGAAGTTCAACTTTTAAGGGGCTGAAAAGACCTTAAATGTGTTTCCAATCAACTATCGATATCTATCGAACCCTTCAGGATAGAGAGTTGATATTCACTTCAAAATATTGCTTACGTAAATACCCAAAAAGTCGTTTTAGGTTTTTTTTTTAATTCGACCCCCAGGCAGTAAAAAGGGGCAAAATGTGTGTTTAATGAATCGTCTATATCTTTGAAACACAATTGGCTATCGTCGTGATTTTAACTTTAATTGGTTACTTTTACAAATGTCCATGCCAGGACTCAAAATCGTTTCGAAATTCTTTATTTAAAGGGGTGAAAATACGTGAAATGTGTTTTCGATTATCCTTCCATATATATCGAATCAATCAAGATATCGAAGTGCTCTTTGCTTTAAATTGTGCTTTTGTAAATATCCCAAGTACCATTTAAAATATATTTTCCGAATTCGGCCCTAAACTGGTTAAAAAAGGGGTATTATGAGTTTTCGACTCACATTCGATACATATCGAGTCCATAGTTTTTTATACAGTGACGTCATTTTTGTTTAGGATTGATGCTTACTCAAATATCTAAAAAGCAATTTCAGGAATTTTTGAAATTCGCCACGAAAGGACGTGAAAAGGGGTGAAAAGTGGTGAAAAGCGTTTTCAATTAATCGTCGATATGTATTTAACCCAGCGGGCTAATGTTGTGTTTTTTACGTCCACGAGATAATAATAAAGTATTCTAAAACGTGATTCAAGGGTTTTTCGAAATTTACTCTCTTAAGTGGTGAAAAGACCTTGAACGTGTTTTAGATAAATCCTCGATATCTATCGAACCCGTTGAGCTATACAATTAAATTTGCTTCAGGATGATGATTACAGAAACTATCGCAAAACGGTTTTCAGATTTTTCGAAATTCGATTTCTCAATACTATGCCGGGGTGATATGTGTTTTTTTTTTTTTTTTTTTTTTTTTTTTTTTTTTTTTTTTTTTTTTTTTTTTTTTTTTTTTTTTTTTTTTTTTTTTTTTTTTTTTTTTTTTTTTTTTTTTTTTTAGTGAATGATCGATTTTGATTCGACTGAACGGGCTAGCGATGTGATTTACACTTCAGATGGATACTTATACAAAAGTCTTAGATGTAAATTTAAAATATTTCGAAATTCGACACCCAAAAGGGTGAAAAAGCACAAAATTTGTTTTCCATCAACCCACGATATCTATCTAACCAGTAGCGATATTGAAGTTTTGTTCGCGTCAGAGTGATGCTTACGTAAATATTAAAAATAAATATGTATGTAATTTTTTTCTTTATAAGAAACGTGATTATTAAGAATAAAACTTAGTTGGTCAATAATCAAGGCAGAAGATCCGAAAAGCAGGAACGAGCAGCGAGAAACAACTTATACAGGAGTTTCACTACAGTAACCTATCGAGACGTGGTGTTGTACAACCTCTATGAGCCCAGGACACAGATATTTTATTTTATATATATTTTTTTAAATTTTATTTTCATGAATTCTTTCGACATTACGTGACGCAGTTGTTTGTCACTCAGGTCTAAATTCCGGGAGGTTCTGGGCTCGAATTCCGTTAAAAGCTGCGTGCGAACGTTCAATTCTGACACACTAAAACTACAAGGCAGATCGAATTAGTGCAATTTACATGTAGTCTTTAAAAGGGGTAAAATTGCAGTTCGCTTTCCACTTAGGTTCCTCTACAAAATCAGCTGACATATCGTCGGTATACTGCCAAAAGTGATTAAGTCAAAAATGCTATTTCGTTTAAAAACAGTATTAAATTGCAGATATTAACAAAAATGTTGTATGTTACTATACTGTGACACAACAGTATGAAACGACGAATAGACTTTAAAGTTGGGCAATTGTTCGTGAACAACATATACATATTCCTAGCATTTTTATAATTTTATCTCATTTTGACTTTGTCACTTTTGGCAGTAAACCGACGATACATCATCTCACTAATCTCAAGTTTGGGGCACCAAGTACGTTTCCGCGAAACCTTTACCCTCTGAAACTTTGTAATGCCAATAAAGTTAAAGTGAATATTTTGAAATTATATAATTGAGGGCACCGTCACCAATGGTTGTGCACAGGGTAAACAGACGTTTCTCATTCGATTAACCTCTTACTTAAGGTGTCTGTAACTACCCCACAACGTTAAATAGGCAGGGCTATAAATAAGGCCCAGGCGAAGTCGCTGTTAGTGGCAGGGACAAACTTAAGACTGCTTTTCGCGTGGGCAGCTATAGCTACTTATCCTGCTGCAGAGTTAGTTCAACTAGCCGCTTGGACATTCTAACACTTGATGACTGAAGTACAATTTGTTTCATGTACAAAGAGATTATTCTGTTAAAGTAAATATTATCAGTTACGAATAATACTCGCGAGCAAAGCCGCGGAGGACTGCTAGTTTATATATAAAATACTTATTGTTTACTCAACCTTCATATTCATCTGGCATATCAGACGGTGGAATATTACAGTATATTTAAATTGAAATAAAAAACTGAGTGTAATAATTGCATAAAAATAGAATTCAAATTACCTTTAATTATGTTAATTTGAATAAATATCTTCGTAAGCATAATATTTATGGAACAAAAATCTTTATAACGTTAGTTATCAATATCCTTTTCCTAAATAATATAATTTGGCATACTCTGCAATATGCAATAGATTAATGAAACCATTATTTTTGTCAGCACAATTCCATTCTTAGGTACCACATCTATAATGTCTGTATAGGCAATTGTTTCTTTTGTTAGCCGACCTGCTAAGTTCATAAGCAAATGTAGTGAACCGGTAAACTTGATGTAAACTATGTTAAACCTGTGCGTCATATTTATTATATAATGAAGAAAATTAATTTATTGATAATTTTCAAATTGTCAAATACTTTATCATTTGAATTTAGTTTAAATGAGTATTTTAAAACAATTTTTCACGTTGCTTTACTGTATATTATATTAGTAGTCCTGGTAAACTGATTCATAACTTTTTGCGTGAAATTGTAATTGTGGTATTAACTGATAAAATTTTAGTATGTCCTCCAATTAAGAATCCATTTGTCCAAACCGCGCTTAGTATGTCTTTAACAGAATGTTTTATAGAACGCTTTACCGTACTAAGTTTTTTTTAATTTCCTGTATAATATTAACCTTAGAATATTAATTGCAGCTTGACCGTGACTGAATCGTACCTTCAAATCAGAACAATAATTGTACAGACTTTTTTTTTATAAAATCTTCAATTGTTGAAAAAATTATACCAAATTTATTTTGTACAGAATGCAAAAAATGAACACCAACGAAACAACGAAGAAGGCGTACGTATGACATTTATACGTAATCGTGTCCATTTCAATGATAGGTCACTGATATTAAAGTAAAATAAATAATGCTGTATGATGGAAAAACATGCTTGATCGATCAGTGCTTTGTTATTAAAGTAAACTTCAAAGTCGCCTACGAGAGGTTTTATACACTTCTGCACAAGGGCGCTGGAAGTTTGGCTACTGTCACACCTGTAAGTGACGTGGACTCTGTACTTCTCCGAGAAAACCCACAGAGAAGCCGTGTCGTCTAAATCGATTTAGCACATTCCAAAATCAGGGACTAATTTGATGGAGAATTAAAAACATCCCACTTGCTGGAAGTCGAAAGTTCAAACACTTCTACGCCCCCGTTAATGAAATTACAACAATTAAATTACCAAAGAAATAGTACGTTTAAGTTTTGTTACTATTGTCACGTGAGATATTTTTGGGATAGGACACGTTTGCCCATATGTTTGTGAAGATGATGGTTAACTTTTGAGAATGCCACTTTAATCAATTCGGGAAATGATGTGAAGGTTGAACAAACTGCGAGTATAGAGACAGAAAGTTTTTATTGAGAACAAATCTTATGCGTTTAATATGACAATATTATTGAATGCGTAACCTAAAACTTTATAGTAATTGCAATATCGATTTTCTGTTGACTTGGTAAAAAGTTCATTTTGAAGATGTGGTGTCTCCTTTTTTAGTCAACATTCCGTGGAAGAAGTAGGCTTCTGAGATCATCTTTCTCTCTGTGTGTATGTGTCTGTCTGTGTAGGTGTGTGTATCTGTGTGTCTGTCTGTCCGTATGTGTCCGTGTGTGTGCCCTCGCCCCCCTTAAAACTTTTGAACCAGTAGGCAAAGTCATCAAACTTTGTACACATATACTGTAGTACTTTGAAATTTGATTTGACTTTTATAAATTTCGTTTACGCCATGTTAAATATTTCAAAATGGCGGCCATTTAAAAATTTTTTCGATCAAGGTAAGTATCTAAGGAGCCGTACTTCAGAATTTCATCAAACTTTCTACACATATACTACACACAAAGCTGACTTGCTGTTGTGAATTTCGTTTTGCATGTGTACATATTTTGAAAATGGCGGAAATGTTTATAATTTTATTATATTTTTACGTATATTAGGAAATATTTTTCAGAACTTCGCCACACTTGGTACACATGTACTACACGCATAGCTGACTTGACGTTTGTATATGTTGTTAATCCATATGTAATGTGCGGAAAACGGCGGCTACTTCTCTTTATAATCGAAAGGCATCCTAAAAAAAATTTAGCCAATTTATTAAATTGGTTACTAGCATATAACTTAGCACGCTAATTTATCTTTAGTAAATTTCATTATTATGCGTCCAAATCAGTATTATCCTTTAGTATTGCTGGATTACGTAAACAATTTTAACTTTCACGGTTGATTTGCACCTTTTTTTGAGGAAAGTAGGCTTATCGGTTATGTTCGTAAATTCTTGTTTTCTGTTTAATTTTGGTAACGGGCAGTGATATATGAATGCCTCCGTTCTAAATATCTGTGTATACAGTCGGGTGTTTTAGTTCCTTAACAGCAGTGTGCCATGACGTAATAAATTGTTCTATGCCACTCAGCGTTATTGTTACAGGATGCAATTGCGGGTATGTTTTTTTTTATTTAGAAATGATAGATTTTGAGCAATGAAGAATAATGAATTACTTTAAGTACCAAATTGTGTACTACGTATATAAACAATCATATTTACGTTATTTTGATCGAATGATTCTTTGAATTTTAAATACGGTGCCAAAAATTTAAAATGCAAAAGGTATTTACTTTTACATTTGGCATAGGCAAATTATGGAATGGTTACGTGCACTATGACCTGAAAGTTTAGTGTGATCAAGATATATAGAAGTATCCAATAGACAATATGTTCGCGTACGTGCACACATATGCTACCTGATCATACAAACGTCAGTAAGCTTATTAAGGTGCATGTATTGAAAATATCGAGTAATTTTTGTAATGCTCAGAATGCTACATGCGTTTAGTGTGCTGTGTGTCAGAACCTATCACGCGATACAAATACTCGTCACTAAAATTGTGCAATGTTATATTAAAGTGGCTTCCTGTATCGAATAATTTTCGAGTGTGACGCATTAACGCGCGGAAGAGATAAGGGCGACACAGCCACGCAGCAAACGTACTACCTCCTCTGTGAGCTCAGTACTCAACATGCGTAGTCAAATACTACATCACTGTAAGGTGACATAATAAAAATACATACCGTACTTGCTGAAACATCTTTCAATATAGTGACCGCTAGCAGTGGCGTACCGTGGTCGTCTCCCAAGGCATGCGGTGCTAAGCAGTGCCTATACTCAACACTGAGTATTCATGTCTGATATTGATAGACACGTAGGATCAGGTACATTCTTCTTCCAGTAGCGTACGAAACACATGGAATATATACTCCAATAATATACCTCGGGCTACACACCACATGACAGGTAGGCACATTGAGTCCACGTGATCACAGTATATAATCTAAGCTTATATTGCATACCTTGGAACACGACCATGGTACGCCACTGACCGCTAGTATGCACAGCTAAAAACGATGCTATAAATACCTGTTTCAGCAAAATGTACTCTCAAAGGAATACGCTTATGAACACATCGCATACGTGACTGTTTAAATAAATTACAGTGGGTTACAAATATGCGTTTGTTTATTTATTTAACGTTATACCTTGTTCAAATTTTTACATTTATGTATAAAAAAATTATCACCATTGACAAACCAGCTTTTTCATAAATCTATATAATTAAATACAATTCTCAGATAGATGAGAAACTCATAAATGCGTACGTGATGAACTTAGTACAGACTTTAAAATTAAAAATAAATGGATAAAAGTTTAAATTCCAATCGTTCCAGCATCACTACGAAAAATAACTGCTAATCAATTCACAGCACTGTGCATATGAGCGATGTATGATACTGACCTATTGAGCTTTAAGTTTGTGTGCAATTGAATATTTTTATTTGTGTAAAAGCTCTGAAAATGTTTTAATTTAATTGCAGAAATTGTGGCTAACATTTTCAAATAAATTTAAAACGTCTATATTTACATACAATACAAGATGTAATTATTTATTATTTTATTTGTAGCCCATCTCATTGAAATTCATTGAAAAGTAAGATTATGTTGTTCACTGGTAGTTCGTGTTACAGTATTTTTTATATATTTATATTTCTCATAGTAATAGAAACATAAAAACTGTTGTAAATAAAGGAAAACAATATTGGCTGTTTCCGAATAGTGCCTTGAAGGATCCTTCGCACCCTCGCATCCTTGAAAAGTGCATCTTGAAGGATGCGGCCATTTTTTATTCGTGTCCGAATTTCTACCGAGGATTCAAGATGCACCCTTCCACACATCCTTGGCTCAAGGATGCGTGGCAAGCATCCTTACGCCCTTGCGATAGTCATTTGTTTGAATTGGGAATTCGGAAGGTATGTTTATACACAAATGCACCCTTGCCGCGAAGGATGCATTGCTGTGAAGGCTACGATGATTCAGGGATCCGAGGATTTATCCTATGAATTCGGAAACAGCCATTGTCTTCCAATCGAATGCTACGCACCACTCTTTATTGGAAGAATTATCAGAAAAATATGTTGTCGCAAACTGAATGCTCATAACTATGAAAATAATTGTGATACTATATTTATTTCGGTTTCAGATGTCATCTGATGACAATGACATGGATGCTGTATTCATGAGTGTCAACGAATTGCAGGAATTTACGAACAACGCACCTAGGGTCAATAATCTTTCACAGGTACGTTTCATAAGAAAATTACGCTAAGTTCACTTAAATAAGAGAACACGTACTGTGCAATATCAACTGATTGGTGGCGGCAAAATAATGTTATTATTTTGCAACTAGAGAATTAAAATTATATTTGAAATTCATGAAAATGGAGAGAATTTACTATCATCAGGAAGATGGGGAGATTTGTTTATTTAATGCATTTATTTAAAATTGCGGACTTTAAACAATTGAAAAGAAATAATATTACCCGAAAGACTAATATAATTATGTTCTTAGCAAGAAAAAATTTTGTTTTCTTTATATAAGTATAAATTCATTTTGAAAATTTATCCCAAACAATCTGAGACATACAACCGTTCAATTTATGTCGATTAGCTGAAATGCCTTCATACAATCGCCAGTTCATTTGTAAAAACAATTCCTACGTTCTATGACCATTTGAATATAAATCTGAAATATCTTCGGTTTTATGTGTATCTGAGATCATAGCTACGCGGCTTGCTGAACATTGGAGCCGCATCCATCATAGATGTTAATTAAACTGTGTAAGGTATAGTTTTCTCTTTAGGAATGTATTGTAAAATCATGTGTAATGCTAAACAATTCATACATATTTTCTCTCACGTAGAAATCACTTTAATTCATTGTGACTGGACACCTTACTTTAATCAAAAATCGTTACGAAATTAAAAAAAAAAGTGATTATTGTTTTCAATGTCTCCTGTGTTTTAATTACTTTATTCTGTCAATGAAGTAACTGATACCACTTCATTCGATGGTTGCTTGAGAAAAAACGTGCTGAAAGTTTCTTGCGTTTTAATGGTAATATTCGTACATAATACATACCAGTGCCTGAGAGATATATAAAAGCCTGTTACACGATTCAGTTCTGTTACTCTAACAGAGATTCTAAACGGACAATTGCTTGGCTACGAGAGTTAGTATCAAAATTGTTGGGCTACGAGAGTTAGTATAAAAATTGTTGGGCTACGAGAGTTAGTAT